>DWHP01000607.1:0-18957 GCA_018247895.1 Parnassius honrathi
CGGTAAGAGTCCGGCATAACCTTCTCGTTGCCCCCGCAACAAACGGTATCCATGAGGATTTCCCCACGAAAAAAAAAATGTCATTCTGTGCCCACCGCCACATCTTATTCGATATCGCACTTGGACAGCCCGACCATAACCCCAGTCGCCCAGAGAGCAGCCCACCGCGGCGTTGGTGTCTCAAGCGGCTCGATCGAGACAGGCTCGAAGCCCCTCAATCGTCGCGTCCTGGCCAAAAAACGCCGAGGGGGTACAGTCCGATCCTGAAGTGCAAGCGAACTGGTTTCGGGGTACGATGACGCAAATTTGCGACCTGTCGATGCCCAGAACCGGTCGCCCCAAGCGCAGAGCAGAGCAGACTCTATGGGGCGTACCGAGCGGCTACAAAGTCGCTACAAATAGCTATTACCAATGCCAGGTCTCGGTCCTGGAATGAGCTTGTGGAGGGACTCAACAAAGACCCCTGGCGGCGCCCGTACAGGATGGTGCTGGGCAAGCTCCGGCCCTGGTCGCCCCATTTGACGAAGACTCTCGATCCGGATTTTCTGGGAAAAGTGATCGGCACGCTCTTCCCAGAGAACTGGTCAAGTCCCTCAGGTCACCCGCCATCTTCAAGGCGGTGGCAAAATGAGATGGGGATGACCGTGGAAGAGCTGGATAGAGCCGTTAGCCGCTTGAAAGCTCGGAACACAGTACCGGAGCCTGACGGAATCCTTGGCCGTGCCCTAGTGCTGAGTCTGGTTACCCTGGGAGACAAGCTCAGGCAGCTGTTTACAAGCTGTCTGCGGTGTGCCACGTTCCCCACAGGCTGGAAAGAGGCAAGGCTGGTCCTCTCGAAGAAGGAAGGCAGGGCCGCTGAATCTCCCTCTGCGTACCGCCCCATATGCCTGTTAGACGAGATTGGTAAATTGTTCGAGAGGATAGTTGCCACCCGGCTCAATAGACATCTGTTGAGTGTCGATCTGGGATGCAATCAGGAGGGCACTGGCACGTCATCAGGTGCCCCCTTACCTGCAAGGTATTATCGAGGACTACTTGCGCGATAGGTACATCCTGTATATGGGGCAAGATGGTAGGAAGATCCGGAGGGAAATCAAACTTGGGGTTCCACAGGGATCGGTGCTGGGTTCACAACTGTGGAACTTCGCGTACGATGCGGTTCTGCGAGTCGACCTTTCCGATGGCGTAAATATCGTGTGCTATGCCGACGACACATTGGTGGTTACCAGCGGGATAACATTCATGAGGGCCAAGGAGCTTGCCAAGCTTGGGGCGGAAGTCGTGGTCGCCAAAATCTACGAGTTGGGCTTAGAAATAGCGCCTAACAAGACCGAGGCTCTATGGTTTCGTAAATTACCACAGGGCAGGGAACTACCCAACTTGTGCGTTCACGTGGGTGGGTCTGAAGTCAGAGTGTGGAGGTACATGAAGTACTTAGGCCTCCACCTGGACAGTCGCTGGGGCTTCGAAGAACATTTCGAGCGCCTAGTCCCCCAGATTAAAAGGGTGGCGGGTGACTGCTACCCAATCTAGGAGGATCTACGGAGGAAGTACGTCGCCTCTACACGGGAGTTATACGGTCCGTAGCTCTGTATGGAGCGCCTGTATGGGCAAAAAGGCTGGCATTCGACGCTGTAGAACTAAAATCTGCAGTGTGCAGCGGAGGATGGCGATACGGATCGTACGAGGATATCGCACTATATCCTTTGAGGCGGCGACAAACCTGGCTCACTTTCCACCACTAGATATACTGGCAGAGATGGACGCGATAGTCTACATCCGGATTCGTGCCCTCCGTCAGAGCGGTGGTAGTGAGGCAAAAGAAGCACTCGAATCAATTAAACGGTAGGAACGGCAAAACGCCCTTGATACAAGGCGCACTCGTCTCGAGGAGCGCCATGAATGCAAACGCGTCGTTGGAGCAATCCTGCCGGTCTTTGAAGCCTGGATCTAGCGACGAGTGGGAAGACACCTACAGACTTACACAGATAATTACCGGACACGGGTGCTTCGGTGATTACCCGTGTAAGATCGGACGCGAGGCGATGGCTAACTGCTTCCACTGCGAGGGACGGGACCAGGACCCCGCTTCTCACATGCTCGCGGTATGCCCAGCGTGAGAACGGGAGTGGACGATTCTGGTAAACCGTATTGGACGGAATCTCTCCCTACCAGCAGTTGTGTCGGTGATGCTGAGCGGGGACTCGGCGTGGAGGGCCGTAGCCACCTTCTGTGAATCCGTTATGATTCAGAAGGAGGCTTCTGAGCGAGATCGGGAGAGGGCGGATCCCGTTCGGAGACGACGTCGCCAAGGCGTCGGTCACGGCCCTTTTCTTGCAAACGGTGTTACCCTACCAGAAACGGGGCCTCTGGGGTTGCAGGCGCTCGGGGCGGGGCCTCGAGCGCCTAGTTAGGTAACACCCGAGGAGGACGATGACTCGAAAGTGGTCTCGAGCCATCGTGGTAGCACTGAGAGGGTGCTGGGGGTAGCAAGTATTGCCCCTGGGACGTGCTATTAGTGTAGCAAAGCGTGGTGGGGCTCCGGTTGCATTCCGAACGGAGATCCTGAGACCCCTCGAATACGCTGATGGTGACCACCGTGGGGTTTTAGCCTGTAAGAGTCCGGCATAACCTTCTCGTGGCCCCCGCAACGAATGGTATCCATGAGGATTTCCCCACGAAAAAAAAAACAAAGTCGTTCTGTGCGACCGGCAAACCGCTACCGTATCCTGCCGTCCCCCTCCCCCTGCCGCTAAAACATGTTCATGCAGTGATTTCTCGTGCAACCTATTCTTCACCAAGAATCTAATATTTACAAATCATTGTAATTTATCATTCCTGTTTAATGTCCTGTGTTAGCCATTGGATAAACTGGAAATTAAAAAAACTAATAGCAGTAGTATCATGGATACATTAGATGTACAACAACATCTAAAAAGATTCATCCCAGTCTAGAAAATAATGTTTATGCTGCTAATAGACTGCCCATGTGGGTATACACACACCACGTACCAACGTATATAATATACAATTTGGATACAGATGATAATCCAAGCTCACATTGGATATATTATATATCTATACGAATGGCATCGGTCAATATTTTGATTCATATGGACGATCACCTGCATGATATCATCTAGAATTTTTAAAAAGGAATTATAAAAGATTGTACTGGAATGTTGTTAGGATTCAGAATGAGTGGACTTCAGCATGTGGTGAATATTGCTTAATGTATTTGCTATATAAGTTTCAGGGATGTTTAATGCGTAGTTTTACGAGAATATTTAACAGGAACACACAGTACAACGATATGTTAGTGGATGAGATGGAGATCGATGATTTTGCTCCTATTTTATAGATAATAAGCAATAACATTTTAGAAATATTAATTGTATCAAAATAAAGAAATGTTTTATTAGTGATTCGGAATAGCGTGGTAGTTAAGAACAATAGCACTGGTTAAGCAGGGTGTACAATGAGTAATAGATCAGAGCGCAATGACGATTTTCAAGGAACAATAGATAAGAAGAAATGTTGAACACAATGGAAAATGTTAATGAGGGTGCAGGCATCGGATATCAATCAGATATTAGTTAATTGATCTGCACATCTCCGGAATCACGCATTTTACGCAAAAAAGGACCGCAGATTAGTGATCAAAGCATGCCAAAACCTTATTTTTTTGTTGGATCCGTCAACCCACCGTCTGCCGATGAGGGCTGGTTTGTACCAGTTCTGACTCGTGTATTTGATTTAGTTTTAAGAAAATAATGTAATGAAGTAGGGAAGAAAGCTTCTTAAGTAGCAGCCTCGTACCGGCGGCCGAAGCTTAGGGCGTCCCCCGACTAGATGCCGTGACGACCTGATAGGACATACAGTAAATCGGTGGATGCAGGTGGCTCACGACTGTGCTTTGTGGCGTTCCTTGGGGAGGCCTATGTTCACGAGCAGACTTGTGAAGGGCTGAAATGATAATGATGTGATAATGTAATGTAAGAATCTAATTAAGTTAATAAAATAATTTATTTTGTTTAATGTTGTCTTTAGGTTAACTTTATTCGAAACAACTCTTTGGCAAGACATAAGCAATGACATTCTTATTTAAAAAATAGCAAGTGTTGTACTGTTTGGAATCTTCACTAAACAGGCCATCTTTTAAAAATACTGTGTTTAAAATTAATTCATACCAAGGCTGTGTTCACAAAACTAACAGTTTCATAAACATATTTTTCTTGTTTCATTTGTGACTTCTATAATAACTTGGTTAATAAGAATTACATTATTCTAAAAATTTGTCTTTTATCACTTAACTAAGAGACTTGTTTTTTTGTTTTGTTTTTTCTAAAACAGTTATGGACTGGCCATTCGTCCGGTGCCCACATGACGATGAATTTCAGGACACCTGTATAGGTTCCAACCATTAGAGCCTATAAAGGTCTACTGCTGAACATAGGCCTCCCCCAAATTGCCTCATAAGGGGGATATTACAGCGTTTGGTAGGCAAGTTGACAATCGTAGTCATTTTATCAGTAATAATAATATCAGAAAGTCGGTACTGTCTGTCTCCGGTTTCAGCTGCCCTATGTGGCCTCTTACGTCACCCACGAGATTACATAGGGAAAATCCTGCATCCATCCAATATACAATACAACAAATGTACAATAATACCCAAGAATATACAATATATACAAGTATATTCTTTCACCACCACTGTATGGTTAGTATATAGTCTGATAATTTTTAATAGAAGAAAAACATTACACTTATTGCACTTTTAACAGACAGGGGGTTATTTAAAAAAAGCATTTATATCTCCGGCGCGCAACCTAGATCTACAAAACACATAAAAGTTTACATTGGTGTAATATGGTAGTCATTCCTATGAATAACATAAAAACTATCAGATCCAATATAAACGCTCAGCCCGTCCGTTTCCGTGCAATAGTCGGACAAAGTTATGGGATTCTAACGGCCGAACTACTTACTCAATAACATTGTGTTAAAAACTCAACCTTTTACTGAACTTATCTGGATACATACACAACTCAACGTTGTAATATGTATCCAGATAGTTATACCTGCTGACCAGGTCCTATAATAGATAGCGTGTAGCAATAGCGATTAGCGAGCAATATTTATTCTAATAGTTCGACCTCCACGTAAAATTATAGTGAAATTCTCGTACAACTCCGTTGTCAGGTTTTTGTGTATTGTGAGCTCAAGCAGACAATTAACGCTTTCAAAACTTTTTGTTTTAGCATCTAAATATTGAATGTACAGCGATCGTCATTTTAGAGTTTTTTAAAGTGTAGATTGTGGTTCTATTTTAACCTTAAGTTGATGTTTGATTATAAGAGCACATATTCATCGTTCTCACAAATGTTTACGCAAACATTCAATACATGCGGCCTGTCAATTTATCAAGACAAAGTTCACTTCGGTTCAGTTCGGTTTTGGCTGCTTTTGTACCTATGTTTGTGCACAATTATGGATTAAATGATTGGAAATTTAAAAAAATTTAAAAAATCTCTATTAAAACAAAAACGATTTTATACGTATCAATGTGACCCTAGCTCCTGTAAAAGGTTAACCTGAGTAACAGGAACTAATATAATAGGCCATTATTCATAAGGCGCGGAAAATATGAATAATGCCCAAAATGTGTAGGTGATGTGAAAAATACTGCCAAATGAATTAAATTGACCAAGCTATATGAATAAAGTCCGCTATTATTGGGCAGAGTTATAAAAAGATAGGTTAAGTTAGGCGTGGGCTGCGGCGTGAAGGGTGTCCTCCCGCTTACGACTGCAGTTGAAGTTGAGTGGCGTGGGAGAAGAGGAGTGTTGGTGGCGATGCGCCACTAGCCCTATCCTCCAGGGTTCTGATCGGGCCGCATTCCATCACTGCTGTTGCGGTAGCGGTAGGGCCGCAGAGGAAGAGGATTGTCGGTATTGAGAGGCAGCGTACTCTCTATCCTCCGCGGCTAAAACTTGGTGTGCGACGGAGCCACAGACCAGGTCCGCCGCTAGGGTCAGGAAAGCTGGTGCTTCCAAATGCTCATTTTGTGTTGGCAGTCATTTATTTAAAGAAAAATAATACAAGTGGCGTTATTATAACATCAAGGAAAACATGAACGAAAATAACCTCTGGAAATGAGGTGATCGCCACTATGCTGGTTCTATTAAAATTCATTTATAAAATTGTACAAAATTATTGTAAAGTGATATAATATGTGTTTAATAAAAAAATATCCCACTGGGTTTCTTTCTGGTTCAACTCAGGGCAGTGGTACTTCCTGAACCAGTGGTAAATAAAAAAAGACAATAAATATTATGTAATAATCTATATTGTATAAAAATCATTCTAATCTGTTCTATTTTATTCTATTCATGTTGAATATTTTTCATAAAAAAGCTCTTTAATTCAATCACCTAAAACGAAAAAGCGACAACGTCAAGTTTTTCCGTCTGTTGGTCTATATCTTTATATATATAATTATATTGAAGCTAAAGGTCATCCAAATTAAATAGGTATAAAAGATGGATTGTTGCCGTTTGCTTGTAATCCTATGAAATTAATTTAATTCATTTAAGTCTTAAACTAAGCATACTACTGCAAGATTTTACGACACTGTAAATTCATTCTGCGTAGATCGGACCAAATTCATACATAAAATCTTAAACAATAAGGACGTCGAGCAACCCCATATTTCGACCACCTTTGTGACTATGGGTGCTTCAAAGTACTCGAAACTTCGGAAATATCAATATAAGTAAAAAAAAAACCTGTCATCAAGTTGGCATATTTTACAAAAAATTTGTAGTAGGTTATGTAAGATTCCTTGAGTTCTAGTACATTGCAGCATTGCAGTACCCATTGTCACGCTACTCATGGTCACCGTAAAGAAAAAGCAAACTTTCACTCCATGTGTAATAGGTCCACAGAATATTTTAATATTTATTGCACTCAATTCGTTTATTCGTTATCTACAGCATATCAAAAAATTCAATGCTGAACGTAGGCCTCCCCCATATAATACTAATAATATAATAATAATAATAATGTCCTCTAGATCGAATTCCGGCCACGGCGGCCTGCCTCAACGGAATCTAGCCATCGGCGCAGGACAGGATTATAGTGTATGCAGGCACAGGTGCACTATCTTTTCGCTCACTCTCATAATCCGATGGGACGGTAAACCGACACGACCGGAGAGATATCAGGCGCAGGACCAACGGCTTTACATACTTTCCGAGGCACGGGGGTGAGACACCGCCAACTTCCTGACTCCGGGCATCTACTGAGAATTTCTTGACGGAATAACTCAATAATTAATTTGTTGGCCCGACCCGGGATTCAAACCCATGACCTCATAATCAGCAATCGCCCTAGTACAACCACTATACTATATGTATATTGCCTCGTGGAGGGATATTTGCCACAATAGGTCCAGAATAGTCCAGCGCAGTGCAGTTTGTAAACCACATGATTGGCAACCAAAGTTTTGTATTATTTCGAGTTATCATGAAGCTGCTGCCGTCCATCTCCCGTTTTATTTCCCTCTATTGCTTCTTAAGACACAGAATGAAATGGAATAACTTTTACCTCAATATAATAATATAATACCTTACTCTAAACTTAAGTTAGGATCGCCCTTTATTACCTTAACGGAACGTCACCAGAAATACAAAAACGTAAGTGCAATAAAAACAATTGTATATTAATCCAACCGTAAATTAGATTTTTTTTATATAATAAGTGTAACAAACAAGCACACGGTCTATCTGATGGTTGCTGTCAGCGATCTGATGATGAATGTCTTCAGATGATGTGGCCCATCGCAGAGGCGTTGTCACCCTGAGGACTAGGATGGAATGCCTCGTTTCCAGAAAAAAAGGGTCTCCGGATCTTTACACTCACCATTCCAAACACATCAGTATAAAGCTGTTATTTTACGCTGATATTCTGTTAGAACGTGGTCCTTCTCCGGTCGAGCCGACCCATTCGTGCTGCAACCGTAATTAACTGCAGCGTGACTCTACTACGTATAAAAGACATAAGATAAGCCCTGCGTGGCATTTTTTTGTTACTTTAATGTTTTATTGATCAAATCATGAAATGGTGGCGTCTGCCCAACTCTGCGACCGGGCTACTACCACAGAACATATATACCCCTAATCAATTAGCCTTCGGCGTTTTGCACAACAGCTTACGTTTGCAAACAGACGATGTCATCTATACAACGACGATTCCACCACTGTTTAATTCGCAACACGGATTGCAGTTTCTTTCAATCATGTATTGTATGCCCTTGAGTCAGGTTTACTCAATGATCAAGAACGTTTGACCAGTGTACACGGTGACATCGTATCGCGTTCACGCGTCTCTTGTATATATTTGTTAGAATTATAATATTTATTCAGTGAGAAATTAGCAGGTTTAGAAATTACGGTGAGCGATAAAAATTTACATATTATGTATTTTAAGAATTACACACTTTAAGAACCACTAGAGAATTAAAAAAATCATTCGGTCAGTTACATTTAAAAAATATTTAGATTTTTATTTTATTCATATCAGCTGTATGTTATTACTATTTCAAAAATGGAGGAAGATCTCAATTCAACTGTATGTATCTTTTTTGAAAGTATCTTACGCGATATATTTGTCAATTAAATAGGTTTTCTTTTTTTTTCTTTTTCCTTTTCTTTCCTCAAGGGCAGCCTCTAAGGGTGGCAAAATAGGGTATGAAGTTTTTGATGTAGCTATTTAGACATCGTTGCAGTCGCCTTGAGCTAGTTATATTCCTTAGTTCACACAAAACGGTCAAAAATTAAACTTTGTTAAGTGCGGTTTGCAAGATGATGTTGAACGAGGATTAAGAAAGGAATGCTTCGGTGGGTAGATCATGTAGAAAGAATGAACGAAGAAGGAATGACCAAGCAAAAGGCTTGCAGAAGTGAAAGGCAGAATCGGGAAGGGACGCCCTAGGCCCTAGACGAAAGTTTAACGACCAAATTAGAGATACGTTGAAGATGGGCAAGATAAATAGCATCTTTAACCGACGAGCATGTATGTTTAGGAATATGGATGTAAAGGAGACGAGAGAGGTATGTCAGGGTCGTGCCAAATCCGTAGTCTCTGCCTACCCCTCTGGGTGACAGGTTTTAGTGTTTATGTTGTGTTATGTTTCAAAGGCTGATTTCAAATATCTAAAAAAAACAACACAATACTTTCAAATTCCGAAATCGATGCAAAGACGTTGTGCGTAAAATAATTACATCCACGCCTTCAGGATATGAAATAATTTTATTGTTTTTAGTTCTTTCAAGTTAGCTTTTATTTTTTATAAAGTTTAAGTTTTTGACCTTTTTTAATATTTAATTTATTGACGGCTTCTACTGTTTACTAAAAGTTTAATATTATGCTTTCTGGCAAGCACAATGTAAAGCAATCAGCTGTAAAGCAGAAAGAATCGTTAACGATCAGATAAAACATGCACGTGTTGATTAATACAGGTGGCTCAGGACTGTGCTTTGTGGGACTTTCTGGAGGGGCCCAAGTTCAGCAGAGGACTAATGGTGAACTATAGTGCCGCTGATAATGATTTAATGTTTTTTAAATCAAAGTTATAAAATGTGCATATGTTACGGCTTAAAGCCGAAGTGCGGATACACTAATGTGGCCACATACGGTCAGTTCAACTGATCATTCCAACTGATCAGTTCAAACTAAAACTGTTGAAATTTTTTAAAACATCAAATTTTCGATATATCCATAAATAAACTTATTATGTAAACTCCGATATTAATATATTTATAATGATCAATGTATCGGACATCCACTATTTTAAAAAATATTAACAGTTTTAGTTTGAACTGGTCAGTTGGAATGATCAGTTGAACTGATTGTGTGTGGCGAGCATTAGATTTAGCCGGCTACACCCATCCTATCGCCATTGGTTTACCGTATATGTATCGTATATATGTAACTTATAACTTTAAATATACTGCGTGATTTTGTTACTGTCCTGAAAAAAATTGGGTGTAACAGGTGAACGGAATAGAAACCTACGCCACTGATATTTTACAATTTTTTTATTTTACATTACCATATTATGAAATTGATTTACCAATAAATACTACTAATTTGAAATAAACTTTCGGTACTAAAAATAAAAACAAAATTTCCACCTAAATAAATAAATCAATTAAAAACTATCTAAATTAAAATAATACGCACCTAATTGCTAGTATTTATTGATAGATCAATTTTATAATATGTTAAAGTAAAATAAAATAAAAATTGTAAAATATCAGTGTCATAGGCTTTTATTCCGTTCACCCTGCTACACCCTAATTTTTCCAGATAGTAAAAAAATCATCGAGTATATAAAACACAAGAAAAGTTTCTACCTATGTTCGTTATAGACTTTGAAGCCATCCAACGGCTTTTGATGAAATTTTTTGTATGTTTGAATGGGTTTCTGGATGGTTTTTATTCAAATTTAGACCCGGTAGATGGCGCTGTTGTCGAGATCCAGAAATCACCCGTGCGAAGCCGGCGCGGATCGCTAGTAATTTATAAATTATATAAAAGTACGCGGGCTTTGACCGCACTGTAACCATTGCTGATATTAATTGATACATGCTTTCGTATTTTTGACAATTTAACATAACGCTTGTATCTATAAACAACCGCAATCCGCTGCTACTACAATAATATATTTTTTTTTTGGTATAATTAATGATATGACATTTTCCATATTCCCTTTTTAAATTACTCAGAAAACAAGAGAAATGTAATTTACAGCGTCATAAGGCGAATCTTCCTTTCAAAACACACGAATCTGTGTTAGATACTTATTGTATGCGCAACTAATGATTTAAAATTAATTTACTCTATGTTCTACAGATGTCTCAATACAACACACAAGATATAATATCTATAAAAGAATGGCTTGATAAAGAATCATACCTGCCAAATGATCTTGGTAAGTCATATTAATGTTTCTTCACATTTTTATTTTTTAATTATTATTGGGGAGACACTGTTGCCCACCTTCTTGTTTATTCTTACCTGTGTCGCGTCTTACAAGACAAGACCCAAATAACGACGTGGGAGAGTGGATATTCTTAAACCGCCACTGCTCGATCGCTATACGATATGCCACTTGGGAGTGAGTTTTATCAAGGACTTTTACGTCAGAGATCTTAATTACAAATGCACGGTTTAGATTTTAAACCTGTTCGGTGTTTTTATTCAATTCGTTGTAACTGCATGCCACTGCACTAAGTATTAGTGTAGGTATAAGCCTCGCCTAATAAAAACAAGAATCGGGACGAGTGATGCTGTGTTTGCGTATAAATATGTTGTTTTTTGAAATCCTTTCGCAGTTGTGAGCGTATTGGAAAATTAACGTCGTCGTGGAAGTCTGCCAGAAAAAAAGGATTTATTTAGAAGTCACGGTCAGGTTCACGCATGCCTTGTGATTCATCTTTTTAGGAATAGAACTGTTTTTTTTTTCAAGATTATATAATACTTATTCATAGTGATAGTAATACTTATTTATAGTAGTAGTCGTTTTTAAGTTTAGTATACTACTGGTTCTGAAAATACCTACCGCTGTCCTGGAAATAATAGGAAAAAACATAACGAGTATATCTTTTTTGAAAAAATCATCAATTTACAATTACATTGCGGTAAATTATACTAATGAAAATCATAAAATTCTAAAAGTTCTTTGATTAAACGCATAGGGGTAATACGAGTAAGTAATAATGTACTTCTTTGATAAGAGTTGGGTATTTTGTTGTTGCTTTGTTTAGTTAAGAGCGTTACTACATAGTTACGAGGGTATCTTTTCTGCGCATATGCGTAGCTGTCTTTTCGTATAGCTATTAATTTTTAAAATCTTACACTGTATTCCTTCACCACCGATCACGTGGTAAATTCGAATTTACATTCGCAAACAACGATCTAATTGGAACTGCGGGAATCGGACTTTGTCTTGGTTTGCTCGCTTGGAGTACTTCATATTGCGTTGTTTGGTGCGAATCTTATCTTGTGCAACCGTACGCTCTAATAAGCGCCCGCCTTATAAAGTCTAGCACAGCTTACAAGTATACCTTCTAATAATAAGTAAATTAGTACTTTAGCAATCGACAACCTTGACATGAAAATATATTATACTGACAAATGTCTTGTTTTAATTTGTGTTTATTAATTTGTTTATGAAGTTTTGTAGGTAATTGTAATATTTTATAAAAAATAAATATGTGTATTTTTATTTTACTTTTCTATTTATTTTTTAGTCAATAATGTAGGTCTAATGAACGACTGATGATACGACTGATGATATATAACGATAACAATAAGTTCAAAGGAGTAAAGGCTCTTTAAACGAAAACATTTAGATTAGTTACTTCTTGCTTACATCAATAGTTTGAGCTTTATCTATTTTTTTGTTTACTATTCTCTATTTTATTACTTGACAGAAGCCATTTACCCTTATCATCGGGAAAACTCTCGTTCAACAAAAGGGTGTCTTAACAATATCATCATGATTGATATAAAGGAGCCGTGGTAGCTTAGTTGTTGAGAATAAGTGATCGCCGAGAATTTCACTAATCGCGAGTAACTCAAGTCCTGCCGTTACCATTACAGCCTAATTAAGCCCACAGCTGAACATGGGCCTGCTTAGATTGCTTCATTGGATAATATTTGCCATTGTTGCCTCGCTTTACAACCGCTGTTATTAGTTAGCTAGTTGGTAAAATGCACACGAGTAAGGAAGTTCACCAGTTTTAAATAAGAAATAATAAATAATTTTTTTTTAATCTTCAGGATCAAAATTATCTTTATTATATACAACAGTCAATTTTTTAATTATACTTTGCACAATTGCCATTCTTAAATCATGAAACTCTCATGAACCTTACCCATATACGGTTTACCTTTAAATTTATAGTATGCATACCAAATTATAAAGAAACTCAAAAAAAATATCATCATAATTTTGAGTTCATGTGTTTAAACCGATTAGTCCAGAGTCAAACCTCACATTTTGTTGTTTATTGTATTCCATTCATTCCAATCATTGTCACATATTAAACTTTAAACAACATTAACTTTTTTCGGACGGATATATTTTTTATAGTATTTACGTTGAATTCTACATGTTATTTCATAACAATCACTTATGTTTTTATTATGTAACTTTAAAAAATGAGCAGGTACTTAATTAGACAGTACGTTTTTTTAACCAAATTCAAGAAAACGAGAAGATTCTGTTGCGAACTGTATGTATTTTATGTATGTTCACTGATTTCCCGGAAACTTCTTAATCAGTTTAAATAATTATTTTTTTATTAAATCTACAAAAGTGGCTATAAATTTTAAGAAAAAAAATCCTTAATGTAATATTTCTTAGTCCGCCCAA
This sequence comes from Parnassius honrathi, assembly GCA_018247895.1. Lineage (NCBI taxonomy): Eukaryota > Metazoa > Arthropoda > Insecta > Lepidoptera > Papilionidae > Parnassius > Parnassius honrathi. Next base: position 13,445 of record DWHP01000607.1, read on the forward strand.
AAGAGTCAAAACATTAGACTCTTGATAAAAAGTGAATGCTTACTTCAAAGAACTAAAAATAATAAAATCATTTCCACATGATTCTAATAAAGTTAATATATGAGATCCAAAAGTAATGATATTGAATATTAAATACTGAACATAGTTAAAAAATATATATTTTTCTACAGTCTCCTAAGAAGTCAATGCATTTAGTCCATCTTTTTTCTAAGCCCAGAATTTTTAGAAAAAAAATATCTTTATCTTGACCCTGCAAAAAAGCCTCAACAGCGTCCATCACATGACTATCGTCTGGCAAATTTCTTGCCTTGTGGGTGTTCCTTGAGCCGAGGAAATTGATAGAATTTACTGGGAGCTAGATCTCGTAAATAAGGCAACCACCGAAACTTGGGCTTTTCGAGCTGGAGTATTGCCTTGGAAAAACAGCACTACAACTCGCAGTTTGCTGCGTCTTTTTTCCTTTATAGCCTCCCGCAATCTTTCACAGCAAGAGCCCGCAATAGTGGCTCCCTTTTTGCAGCTAAAAACTGAAAACGCCCGTGCTTATTTTAATGTAAATTGAGAGGATTTTTATTAGGTAAGATGATTACATTATTTTAACGTCATGCTCATAATTGTGTAAAATTAAGAGAGTAATTAAATAAAAAGTTCCCATATGGTTTACAAGTCCACGTCTTTTATTCATGAACCTGCATAAGTAGGTATTACTTATAAAGTCATGATTTTTCTAGATATACATCAAAAAAGTAAATATATTGGATAAAATATTGCCTATGGTCATAACAAATGATAAACTTGAAAAGGCAATAAAACTCCTAATGTAAATTGTATTATTGACTGCCTCGTTGGTGTAGTGGTCGTACTGACTGCTGATAGTGAAGTCCCGAGTTCCAATCTCGAATCAGTTACTGAGTTTTTTTGTTAAGAAATTTTCAGTAGGAGCCCCGAACAGGAAGTTGGCGGTGTTTCACCCCCGTGCCTTGGAAAGCACAAAAGCCGTTGTTCTGTGTGTGCTTGCGCACGAACTATTATCCTACCCTGCAGATGGAAACTTCCGTTAAGACTGTTTTATACTTGGTAAAGTCATGCTTCAGCCTTCACTTATGGTTGTAGCACGAATGGGTCGCCTCGACCGGGGAAGGACTATCTCACAGAATATCTGCATGAAATAACAGCATAATGGTGTTGTGTTTCGTATGATGAGAACCGGAGACCCTTTTTCTTATTTTAGTTAGAGAGGAAACGAGGCATTCCATCTTAGTCCTCAGGGGTGACAATGCATCTGCTTTTTAATTCTTAATCTAAAACACATGTAGATCACTATGTGCCACAACATTCAATTACCATCAGGTGAACTGTGTGCTCGTTTGTCACCCTTATTCTTTTTTCTATATATAATACGAGTAAAACCTGGCCGCCGTGACCGCATTCGTTCTGGAGGACATAAGAAGTTTGGTTTTGCTTACCTTGCAATCTTTTCTCCAACCATGGACTTGCTGTGCTTGTTTAAGTTAAAATAAGTTATGTTCTTTCATTTATTTTACAATACAAAACGACCTTTATACATCGCGAAGTTTTTTTAAAAATAAGTACTAAAAAGAGTTGAATAATCTTACAGTTTGAGATACATCTATAAACGTATTAATAAAATTGAAGTGTCTGTATGTAATATTGACATAAACGTATTATAAGTACTCATACTTAGACGTGAACAACCATTTTGAAATTTTCGCCTGTCTGTCTGTTTGTACCCGGGCTTATTTTCGAAATGGCAAAACCGATTGTAATCTATCTATCTTAATCTAGACTATATTTTATCAGAATAACTTGGATAATTATAGTTCAAAAACATTTTTTAATAAATGATCTTTTATTACCTATCTAAAATGTAAATAACGTCGCTTTAATAGATCATAGAGAGGCGAAACCACAGAAATAGTAATAATAAGACAATTATTATGATTTCTATGGGCGAAACCCTTCCTGATCTTTATTTTTATTGTATTACATTACGATGTACGGTTTCCTTTTTTTTTCTAGATGATTTCTTGCTGGAGAAATTCCTTCATAGCTGCTATGGTAGCTTGGAACGTACAAAGAAATGCATAGAAAAGTTCTGCACCACGCGTGGTGTTATGTCAGAGGTGTACACGTCGAGAGACCCCATATCCGAAAGCATCAAGACTGCATTCTCCATAACGTAATTATTCTTTTTTATTACTTATAAATATTCAATGTTGCAAATATTTACTAGCGTGAGCTTACCCAAAGCTTTCTCACCCACATGAACTGAACAACAACGGTAATAGAAAGTATAACGAGATGAGGCTTCAAGTTGCCATATTCCTGATCCCCATAAAATCCGCGTTACGGACTCCGGTTAGTCTAATGTGCAGATAGAGACGAAGGCTTTTCGCAGAAATAGGGGGAGTTATTGCCCTCTTCCGGCTAGGGGCGGCTAGTGATGATATTCGCTGATAAAGTTGTCTGCGGGATATGGGCGAAAGTGTCTTGGCGATATGCACCGAAGGTTGAATACCATCAGGTTTTAGTCAGTTCGAAGTCGATACAACCGGTCCTTGCCCACACGAGGAGCTTGTCCATACGTTAGGAGGGATTTACCCGTGAAAAAAGATTTGTTACTTTTCAATAATTGTCAAAAACTTTGAACGTGTATCACAAGTCATAACTACCAGCATAAATGTGACATAGACGTTGGACAAGTTCTTCATCTTGTACATGATCACGAATAACTCGGATTATTGCACATCTAAAGTTCTTCTAAAGATTTAGCAAAAATGACTATATCGACAGCAATTCGAATGTGAGTGATGTATTTGCCATTGATGTTTGTAATATTTTATTGCAATGCCTGGTAAAAGGTAACTGAGTGATAATTACCTACTGTTATGTACAAATATTGACAGTTACTTTGTACACGAAATAGACATAATAGTTGTAATTTATATTCCTTAAGTTAAATAATCAAAATGTTCATATATGATTCCAAAACAGGAATGTTGTTGAGACATAAGATCCTACAGAGTGTATTTACTTAGTAAACAAATAAATAATGGAACACTTAAATAAAGTTCATTTTCATTCCAGTAGCTTGATAATGGTTTTAACCATCTGGGAAGGTAGGCCCCTATTCGGTCCAGAGGTCTACCATAACGTATTCCTCAAAACCTGAAAACACGAGTGTACCACCAGTGCGTGTTGCCAGTGATGACATATGGATCTGAGGCATGATCATTTACCGCTGGTCGACTCAATGAGCTAAGTAGGAAGCAATGCTCAGAGTTTATCTGCGTGATAAAATTCGTAATGAATGAGCCTGACAAGTAGGTAAAAATTTGGCATTCAAATATATGTATTATTAACGCTTATTTTACGTACATCACACTAGATTTTGTTTCACTTCGGTCACATGCAGTAATGCCGAAGTTATTACTATGGAAAGTTGGAGGCGGGTTTTCTAAACCCCGTGATTTCACGCGCTCGTGGTGTGCCGTCATATCTCGTGTCCTGTGTCTTTCACTACTCAGCTATTCACCTACGTATGCAACGGTCGAACACGCTTGTTTTTCCTTATACATATTTAAAAAGTTTGTGAGAGCTGTTGTAAGGTTAATTTTAACAATTTAACATGGAAACTGGCTATAAAAAAGGCCAACATGACAACTTATCTAAAGTTAATGGTTTTATAATAAATAATACTTAATAATAAAATCCTTCACTTCGACCAACAATGGTCATAGCTTGGTATTTATGGTAGCTCAATATTTAAAAAAAAATAGTGACGATGGTAGCAAGGTAAGCATTTAATTATCTTAACCTATTTATGAAGATAGAAGAAGGTTCGTTTGGAATATCACATGTCATGTCGTACTTAATTACGTAGCTAACTAAAGATTGCATTAGTCGAAAAGTTTAGTAAGAACTAAACTTGTGTGAAGTAGATGCAACATTTCCACATAAATTATCACACAGAATTATCCTGATGATTTCAGATTTTTACGTTTCCTTCAATGGACCGTACAAGTTATCATTTAACTGCTTTTGACAAGCAAACTTGCGATTTTCAGGCAAAGTAGTAAGACAATAGCAAAGAACTATTCTTATGTAGTACACGGGACAGCGAATGGGTAAAGTTTCAGCAGTCCGTTTTCGTTTAAACTCGTTTAAACTTCATATAGTCATACCGTGTCATTTTCAATCTGAAAACAAACATGAATTTATTTTAAAAAGACCTGCGTGCTGTAAATAACTATCAAGGGCTCCGGGTTCGATTTTCAAGCGGAAGGATTCTGGGTAGATTTATTATTGTATGAATGATATTTTAGAGCCGTGTTTATCCTAAAATATGAATCAAAATGCAGTTGCATTGTCACCCGTGAGGACTAAGATGGAATGCCTCGTTTCCAGCGAAAAGGGTATACTACACTCTACACTCACCATACGAAACACAGCAGCGTTAAGCTGCTATTTTACGCTGGTTTTATGTGAGAGCGTGGTCTTTCCCCGGTCGAGTCGACCCATGGGTGCTGCAGCTATACTACTAATAAAGCTACAGCATGGCTCTACCACGTATATTTGCTTGGTATTCTTCTTGCCTGTCCTATACAGTAAATTTTATTCCAAATGCGGCCCACTAGCTGCTGAAATCGATTGCAGTAAAATGAATAAAATTTAGATAGGTAAGCCCATATTAGTTACCTGTGTGTAATTTATTTTGAATTTATTGTGATACGAATAACTTGTAATATATCGGGATCACAAAAATGATATTTCAAATACACGATAATATATATTTTTCTAACATCAAAATGATCCTCGTAGAATGCGGTAATTTTTGGTCCTGTAGAAACTGCTCTCTATAAAATGATCATTCACTTTAGTTTCTGACATTTGGCTAGTGTGGAAACGTAAAAAACAATTTATTTGGTGGGTTTTTTGTCGTATTGTAGCATAGAATACTATATGTATTATAGTATTCTATGTATTGTAACAGTGGGAGACGCCACAATATCTACTTATATGATAATTTTAATCTAAAATAATAATCGCAGCGGAATTGCAAGCGAAATAATAAGTTCCATTTCCTTGTAGTTCGCGGTCAGACGCCTGTGATGACGTCACTGCGCTTTGTCTGGTCAGCCGAAATTTGACGATAACATCGCGCGAGAACGCGTGCTTTAGTCTTTTTCAGAGACTATCTCAGTAATTTTTAAAATAGAAAAAAACATCATTCTTCTTGGTATGTTCTCTAGTTTTGTAAGATACTCATAACAAAAATCGTTGGTCTTGTCAATTCACGCTGTCCACAAATTTCTTGACACACTACAATAACTTGATCGTTTGAAATGAAATAGTACCTATATTTCATTACGAGTGCGGAAAGCCTGTCATTGCAAAGTTCCGAAAAATGTCTACTCGAGCCGAGGCGCAGCCGAAGGCGAGGGTTGACAGTCGGAACAAGTTGCGTAGACGGTTCCGCACGTGTACTGACC
>DWHP01000608.1:0-18947 GCA_018247895.1 Parnassius honrathi
GGTTCTTAGCAATGGTAATGGGAAGATTTAGTTTTCAGAAACTCTCATATTCAGCACGGACGCTGCTACGTGCGTTAAACTACTTACTTACTAACTTTTTGTAAACCTGGGCGTTATTCACGATTTGAGCAATGTAAGAGCCTTAATAACTAAGTATACCTGGTATCTACTATTAACACATAAGTAATTAAAGAAACATTCACCACTATGGACACAACGGCAGAAAATGTTTCCTCAAGACGGATTTGAGTTGTGACTTAGTTACGCTTTCGTCATATAGATCCGCCACCTCATTACACAAGTTTGGAATTATCCATTGCCTTGTACGCCGTTCAAAGTAATTTTCAACCCAGGGTATGAGATATTTCTTCCTTTGTGTAATTTAGCACTTCGGCATTATATGTCCTAGGTTTCTTAAATGTTACCATACCTTGCTGTTATGGATGAATGGATATTTTTTCTTCTTAAAATAGAGAACAAAGTTTTTTTTATAAAACTGAAGTGAGGACTTACAGTCCGCTTGATATTAGGAGACTACTGCAGTCCATGGTCACCTGCTGCAGCAGCTAACTTCAAACAAAGAAGACTGTAGATACGTTGTTATCTCTGAGGACTAAGATGAAACACCACCTGCGATTATACCAGCTTTCTAAACCAGATACAGACGGAACGCAATGTTGCACGCAATGCTATTTTGCAGCAGATGGTAAAAGGGTAAAACCCACCCAGAGGGACTCCTCTGAGCTTTTGTTGCCAAATAGCAGTGTTGTTCCGATATAGAATACCAAAGAATGATCTATCAAAAGTCAAAAATTTCGAGGCATTCATTTATCATTCATTTCATCCTGTCAAAAGAGCACAGATGAACAAAGGCCTTTCCCCACAGTTTGCCCCGTAAGACCATAGTGGCCTAGCTTACGCGAGTTTGCGACCACAGGTTACGGTTGTTTTGAGTTGTTATCAAAAAGATGGCTTTTGATTGGCTTTTTGGAGACACATTAACTTAGAAAAAGTTGTGAACAACGAAACACATATAATAAGTCAAAAAGTAATCTCAACTATTTTTTATTCGCCCTAAAACATTTGTATCTTAGATCATCTAGTACCGGTGTGTGAATATCCACTACAACAACCTGGTAACAAACCAATAGGTAGACAGCAGCGTCATCCGACAACAATAAGACAATAAAAAACTGCGTTTGCAAATCCAAATATACCAAATATCCCCCTCCCCCTCCGCAGTCCCATGAGAGACAATCTATGGGGAGGCTTTTGTTCAGCTGTGAAATTTTACCGTTACCGTTACAGCGTGATAGACCTCCCCCATAGATTGCTTCACAGGGGGTATATTTGCCAAAGTTACCACGCTTGGTAAGCTGATTGGCAACCGCAGTTTTTTATTTTTAGTCGTTATTAGAAAAACGCTGAGGGCCATCTCGTGATGTCTTTCACTCTGTAGCCTCTTACTACACCTACGGGATGGTATGGGGCAGTGGATATTCTTACACCGCCACTACTCGCTAAGTTGTGGTGTAGCATTTGTATAAACGATATAATTCAAAACGGTAAGTAATAACTCGTATACAATAAAGGCGTGGCTATTTCCGCAATTCGTCTAAAAACCGGTAACCGCGCCGTTTCCTCGAGAAATTCAGTCCCGTCCCCGTTCAATCCGGGGAATAAAAACACCACGCTTTTCTTCCGCTGTGTTTGCTTACTTGGCTTTTTACCGCAATCTTACCACGCTCGAATCAATGATAACTTTCATTGCAGACCGGATATAAAACCGTGTTCCTTTTCATTCTACACGCGATTGTATTATGAGTAACTAGCGACCTGCCCCGACTTCGTCTGGGTGAAATCTAATAATGTGCCGTGGTTAAGATTTTTTTAAATAGTCATCATGACTATTTAGTTCATCAATTAATCGATTATTATATACTTTACTTCAAGCTTTTTGAATGAGTTATAGCCTTTTGTCACTTACCATCAAGCGAATGTTGTCTCGATATTACAAACCGACTTCAATTTAATTTATATGTATGGATATACGTACATTTAGACCAAGCCAAGTTTCTGGTATATTTCCGTTTTAATATTCGAGATAAGTTTAATTGACATTTTTATAATTTACTTTCACGTACGGATGTGACAACTTATTAAAGGATGTCGGTGTTTAAGAAGTAAACAGCGCAAAATAATATTCTAACAAAATTTCATTATACCTGCTAATTGCATTAACTACCTGCAGCTTGGCTCTACCACGTAATAAATTAATTAACTTCAAGGGGTCCCCTTGAAACACAACCGATGAACTATTATAGATGGCGCAGATAAAAAATAACTATTTTACTATTTGACTAAGATGAAATGTCTCGTTAAATAACCAACTAAAAATGCACTCGGTTCCTGTACACCACACGTAATACAGTAGCTTTAAACTGCTAACATACTCTTTGAATGCGTGTCTTTCCCCAGTCTGGGCAACTTGTTCATAACAGCTAAACAAACTACTGGTATCATAGACGTTAAATTAAATATTTATTAGTGTAATTGTTAATGGGTGTGGTTATCGGGAATAAATGTAGATAATATAAATGTTTTTTTTTTATAAAACAAGTGTGACAAATGAGCACACAGTCCACCTGATGGTAAATTGATGCTGTGGTCCATAGACAATTACATCAACCCTCGATCAGGAATAAAGTTGATGCGTTGTCACTCCTGAGGATTAACATAGAAATAGAATACCTCGTTTGCCGTAGAAATTGATCTCCGAATCTCTATACTTACCACACCTAACACAACAGCAGCTTTAAGCTACTATTTCACGTTGGTATTCTGTGAGAGCGTGATTCTTCCCCGACCCAATGGTACTATAACCCTGATATAGCTACAGGGTGGCCTTACCACATAAAGATACTAGTGAGTTTATTGCCGCTTCGTCTTACAAGGCGTCGAAGCGATAGCGTAGCTTTATTGAAATATTTTGGCTTTATCTTTAACATTTCTAACAAGACGCTCAAATTTAAATAGGCTTATGATTTTACCGTATAAAACAAAATGCAACGTTATTTTATAGCGGTACGTTACATAAGCGACTAACACTGCAATCGTAAGTGTTACAAATGTGGGCCGTTACAATTTTAAAATTAGAACAAATCCGGTAAATTCCAAACAGAATGGCGACACTTATCGGCTCAATCTAATGCGGTTAGGAGGCTGTGCATCGCGAAATTGATCACTGTTAGTCACACTTTATAACCGTGATCCTAATTACGTCAATTATTACATTGCTTTTTGTATGGTAAGATACAACGAATTTTATAATTCGGTTTTCACCCACTTCCGGGCGTCTGAACAATCCGAAATTTTGAAGACATATGACTGACGATATTACAATAACTTCCTGACTAGTGTATTCTCACTAGGATCATCGCAGATTCATGATCAATATGTGTTGTATAAGTGTTTAAACCCCAGAGTTTTTTTCAAAAGTAGGTTTTGTTCAAAGTTTAGAAATTATTAGTTTTTTGGAGTATTAGAGTTAACTCTAGAGATTATTAGTTTTTGTTTTAAACTAGAGATTATAAGCTTTTTGAACTCTAAAGAGTACACGTTTTTTTTGAACAGTAGACATTTTAAGCCTTTTGAACTCTAAAGAGTACACGTTTTTTTTAAACTATAGACATTATAAGCCTTTTGAACTCTAAAGAGTAAACTTTTTTAAACTCTAGAGATTATAAGCTTTTTGAACTCTAAAGGGTAAACTTTTTTAAACTGTAGACATTATAAGCCTTTTGAACTCTAAACGGTACACGTTTTTTAAACCGTAAACATTATAAGCCTTTTGAACTATAAAGAGTAACTTTTTTTAAACTCTAGAGATTATAAGCTTTTTGAAATCTAAAGGTTAAACTTTTTTAAACTATAGACATTATAAGCCTTTTGAACTCTAAGGAGTAAACTTTTTTTTAAACTCTAGATATCATTAGTTTTTTTAAAACTCTAGAGATTATAAGCTTTTTGAACCCCAAAGGGTAAACTTTTTTAAACTATAGACATTATAAGCCTTTTGAACTCTAAAGAGTAAACTTTTTTAAACTCTATAGATTATTGGATTTTTATAACTCTAGAGATTATAAGCTATTTGCACTCTCTCTCTCACGCGTGTCTTGTCTGGGGTATTTAAACCAACTTCTTTTCTTGCTTTGTTTCACGTTTTCCTATTTCAGAAAGGATTTCACCGGGAAACCGGTAATAACATAGCTTTGCAGGTGGATTAAATTTGATGGAATCCATCAAAGATCACACTTCGTCATACAAGTGTCGTAACGGGCCGCCGATTTGAAATTTACTATTTTAGGACACCAACAGAGTACTATAAGATTTTAAAAAATATTTTACAAATAATAATAAGGCCTACTAAACGTTTCCATTTTTTTAATGAACGGATGGAATGGAAATGCTTGAAATATATAAAAAAACTCCGATAAATGACGGTATTACTTCTTAAAATAAGTCCAACACAATACAGATTAATTTGTTTTAAATTATATAATAACATTAATGATAATGGATTAAATCCAAAAAGAATGAAATAATGCAATGGTGTGGGATATAGAAAAAAATATCTTGGACTAAATAGTTTCGCAAATAACGTGTCCATCGATCTGTGAACTGTGAACATTTCTTATTTCATTCCGTAACTTAGCGCCATTTTGTCGTACTATGTCTAAACTAATGGATTTCCCAATAAGATGCAATCGGTTTAATTTAATGACAACATTTTATTGTTTACAAAACGCCTTAATTTAGCTACACGTAAATGATTCTTACGAATCAATGTTCGATATTGTGTCTCAGAAAGATAAGATACATTAAAAAGACATATTTGTCTATGATTTTTGGCAAAATAAGAGTCAATAAAAAAGAAACGTTTGTCTATTTAACTTTCTTTATAAAAATATTCACCTTTTCCATATTTAACACATGGTAATCACACCCACGTAAATATTCTATCACCATCACATTAAAGGTCCGAGACATTTCGGTACTGCAATTGGCGATCCGGCTGTCAAACAAGGATTACATCAAGATCATGACAAAACCTTTCTACATTACGTGGTAGAACCACGCTGCAGCTACATTATGGTTATAACACGACTAGGTCGACTCGAATGGGGTAAAATATCCGCTTAATGGTGCTGTGTTTGGTATGGTGAGTATAGAGAACGGAAAACCTTTGTTACTGGATACAAGGCATTCCATTTTAGTCCTCAAGGGTAACAACGCATCTGCATATTGATTTCCAGGGGAGTATAAATGTCTATGGGCCACAGTATTTATTTACCATCAGGTGGACTGTGTAAGTACTCGTTTGTTACCTTTATTCCATAAAAAATAAAATAAAAATCATCAAAAGAGATTCTTATGACTTTCAATGAGATTACAAAGAGAGTGTCTTTAAGATCCTTTACTATCTCCGACTACATCACTATTTACCATCAGATAGGATGGATATATATTCAGCACTGGATTTTTGCTTACATCCTGTGTAGTGACGTCCTCCAGAACGAATTTCGGCCACGACGGCTAGATCAACGGAGACTCTCTCTCTCTCTCTCGCGGGACAGGATTATAGTGCTCAGGTACACTCTCTATTCCTTCACTCTCATAGTCCGATGGGACGGTAGTTCAACACGACCGGAGACAGCTCAGGCACAGGACTAATGGCTCAACGTACTTTCTGAAGCACGAGGTGAAACACCGCCAACTTCCTGACTTCGGGTTGGAACTGGGTATTTCTTGACGAAAAACCCAATAACTAATTTTGGCCCGACATACTGTGTAATGAATAAGTGACATGACAATAAAAAATACTTTTTTATATAAATAATAAGTGTGACAAACGAGCACACCGTGCACCTAATGGTAGATGAATGCTGTGGCCCATAGACATCTACATTTATACTCTATCAAGAACCAAAATACAGATGCGTTGTCACCCTTGAGGACTAAGATGGAATGCCTCGTTTGCAGTAAAAAGGGTCACTTAACACACCAATCACGGTAGCCTTAAGCTACTATTTTATGCTAGTATTCTGTGAGAGCATGGCTCTACCCTGGTCGAGCCGACCTTTTAGTGCTACCACCAATACAGCAGCAGCGTGGCTCTACTTCGTGGTAGTACCACGTAGATTGGATCAGTATATTATATTTCCAAGTCCAAGCATAGGCGCGGTCACATTTTGTAACGTTGAAGTCAAAATTGATTCAGAAATCGAAAGCTATTTTATAACTTCGTTTTTTTTTAAATTAAACAAAAATCGTTTTGATCCTAATTTGATTTAATGATGACATGTTAAAATGAAAATGAACTAAAATGAAACTTCGGAGGAACTGAATGCTTTTCAAATTGCCTCTTTATGATGTTATTGCCACTAATGATGCTACATTAACGTGCTGTGATGAAAGTAGATGTTCGCAAAAGTTACGAGCAAAATTAATATCTATTTGCAAGGAAAGACTTTTAGATAGGCTGTATCAAATATTAATGTAGATTTTTATCTTTGGTTATGTTTACCATTTTTAAAACTGAAGTACATTAACTTTTATTACCAGATCAACCAAACGTTTCAAAAAACCATCCACATTTATAGGTATGTCTTTTCTGTGCTTTACTAAGAAGTACTCCTGAGTATGGTATTGTATGTATTGTATTGTATGGTCTCCATTTTGCGAAGTGCAGAACAGATCCAAAACAAAGCTTTTAAGATAGTTAGTTATAGGCTAGGACTGGGTCGCAAGCTACCATCTTATGAGGAGAGAATACTTAGATTTGGAGTATCGTGACTGCATAGTAGAAGTCCAATAGAAGATATTCTTTGCTTACATAAATTAGAACACTACAATATAATTTTCCAATACAGTTTAAATTTTATCTCAAATTAATTTTAATATTAAGTCGAATCCCAGACGTCGTCATAATAGGTTTATATTAAACGTATATGGTACGTGAGAGTAATATCCGGTTAATATGGTCTCTTTCTTATACCTAACTCAAAAACTACAGCCTTGTTTAGAGTTTAGACAGATGGCTTTAAAATACGGTACCTCTTCACCTCTTCACGGGTCTTCATAAAATAGTAAGCGGTAAAAAGGGCCCTGCTTTATCGTCGCCATTTTGACAGTTAACACTACAGTGAATATTTTAGTCTATTTTAATATGGTGTAGTGTAGCTAGTTGTTAAGTAGATTTTTCGAAGTGTTAGTAATTGCTGAACATAGGCCTCCTAAAAGGAATGCCACAAAGCACGGTCCAGAGCCACCTGGATCCATCTATTTTCAGCATGTCTTACCAGGTCGTCACTCCACCTAGTGGAATGTCGTCCTACACTACGCCTACCGGTACGAGGATGCCAGTCGAGAACCTTTTTTCCCCATCGGTTATCGGCTCTTCGAGCTATATGACTGGCACATTGCCATTACTATATCGGTTACTCTGGTTCTACTGCGGTGGTCTCATTTCTAAGTTTATCACGCAGAGAAACCCCGAGCATAGCTCCCTCTCCATAGCTCGCTGAGCGACCTTGAGCGTCCTCATCGTCTGAAGAATATAGATTCAGATAAAATTACAGTCTGTAAGCATTTCATCACACATTAAAAAAATATACAAAGCATCTTAGCCACCTTGTTCGAAGTATGCTTAAGGTGTACGTGGACTGCACGGACTGCTGTACGATCGTTTGTTACTTCAATTATAAAACAACGCATGCCCTGAGGACTGTAATCATGATGCTAATGATAAATAAGAACTCACGACGATAGTTATTATAATTCAATGACAATGATCTACCACCTAGTATTCTTAGTTATTCTTAGTAAAATTAAACAGCTCTACAGTTTAAAAAAAAAACTTCTACTCTCTAGTTTTACAGAAAACTTGTCTATAGTGTTTAAAAAAAATTAATAATCTCTAGAGTTTAAAACAAACTAATAATCTCCAGATTTAACATTAAACTCTAAATAAAAACGAATGATTTATAAAGTTTGATCAATACCTACTCGTATGGACTCTGGAGTTTAGCCAGGAAATTATTGTATCGTAGTTTATGTCTTCAACAACACTTCGGGTGGACTGTCCGCTCGTTTACTTTACATTTTAGATTTAGATTAGATTATAAGCAAGTGGTAAAATTATAATTTTTTTACAACTGACTTCAACATAATTAAAGAGAGAGCATTATCAATGTATTCGAAGTCAATTACATACGCATTATTAAAGATAACTCAAAAACTACCGGTCAGATCTTGATTAAATTTGTATGGGACCACAAGAGAATCAACAGCTTTCAGATTAAAAAAAACATCAAAATCGGTTCACCCAGAGAAAAGTTATGAGGTAACATATATATAAAAACATACAGTCGAATAGAATACCTCTTCCTTTTTGAAGTCGGTAAAAATAACTTTAGTATTCTGAAGTCGGGCCTTCAATAGTTCTACATAATATGTACTGACTTCACAATGTGAAATATAATTAATATTCTTTTTAGTTGTTTGACGTCACCTTTTACTTATATTTTTATACGTGGTATAGATTTCATACGTGGTAAAGCCTTGGTGCAGTTATATTAGTAGTATGGTTGTAGCACGAATGGGTCGGCTCGACCGGAGAGGGACCACGCTCTCATAGAATACCAGCGTAAAATAGTAGCATTATGCTGAATGTGTTTCTTTTTACTGGAAACGAAGCATTCCATCTTAGTCCTCACGGGTGACAACGTATCTGCATTTTGATTCGCATTCGAAGACAGATGTATACGTCTGTGGGCTATAGCGACCGCTTACCATAAGGAGGACTGTGTGCACGTTTGTCACCCTATCCTATAAAAAAATACTTTTCATAAAAAAATACGCTTTTTAGTTGACTAAGGAATATATATCACAATCTTATGTCGGCTCCATTAAAAAGTCATCCCCTGTTCTACCACCTCTATGTGTGTATTGTTTCCAAAATTTATATGGGACCAGCCCTAACCTATTTAATGAAAATATTAAAATTGGATAACAATAATTGTTGACGAAGATATCGCGTAGCACATATACAAAAAAACAGGATGAGTATTTCCTATAGATAGAAGAAAAATATTACTGTTTTCGTAGGGATGTTTCGACATTAAAGGAACAACAACATGGACGACATAAACCTTCGTAAAAAAACTTATTGAATATTTTGAAAATTTGAAAAAAATTATGTATTTTACGTACACATGAATATGATATGAATACCTATCTCATTATTATAATTTGTTCGTGACAATTTTTCCTTTTAGCCTACATTTTTTGAATTTTGATCACGTTTACGAGATTACGAGCTATTGTCATAACTCATAATCACAAAACGCATTATTCAATACAAAAGCTTAGAACGGAAAAAACATTTTTATTGTCGCAAACATCTAAGTAAAACAAAGGCATAAGAAAATGCTTTATATCAGCATACGAGAAATATAAATTCCTGTCGTATTTTGTACTAGAATAGAAAAAACTGATGACCCAATACTATGATAGAAAAAACCAACGAGGCATTAAGACTTAGGTCCGTAATTAGGGAGAATATTGATTTTAAACACGAACATCACAATATCAAAATTTTATCACACATAATAAAATTTTAAAATTATTCCTTAGTCTTCAATGGTCGTGCAATAGTGGTGACATAAGCAAATCCACTACAACAACCTCATATCATCCCTTGGGTGTCACAAGAGGCAACAGAGGAAAATTGAATCAGGCTATTGGCAACCGCGTCTTTCTAAAAATAACTCAATAATAAAAAATGCGCTTCCTCTCCTGCCTACAAACGTTGCAACTATGGCAAATTTTCCCTTTACCAGTCGATTTATGTAGGAAGCCTATGTTCATCGATGGAATTATGACGAGCTCTAACGGATGGATAACGTAAACAAATAACATTTCAGTGAATGGAGATTTTTCTGCCTTCGGATCGTTCAAGAAAATTAAGCGACACAAATGAATTTATTGTTTACATTTGTTCAATTGAACTGCGGATTTGTGTTCGTTGGTACTTGGTATTTGTCAACATGAGGTGTTACGAAACATCGTGGCGTGGAAGTGGAAATATATGAACTTGCTCGATCTGCCCCCCACGGCAGTCTCGCGCGCTCGCTATGGCGGCCCGACGCTCATCGACGCGGGCTAAATTCAAACACGCGACATAGACATTACAAAACCGAATTTGACTTTATCAGAGACTAAACATCTATGACTGAATTTTGACTGACGTGTGACAGTGACAGTACGAGACAGTGAGACAGACAGACAGTGACTTGACCTGACTAGGATTGATCGTGAATTGACTGATATGATAGTAATATTTTTCTGGAGGCGGCAAAACCAAGTTCGTATAATTTTTTTTTACTAGAATAAGAACTATATAAGTAATGGTGTCACGTAATGGTGACAAACAAACACACAGTACAATATCTTCGTCTTCTATCGTTGTCACTGCTGAGACCTAAGATGTGGTGCCTCGTTGCCAGTAAAGTAAGTTTTCGTATCCCAACATACAAAACAAGGCAGTAAAATGCGCCATTTCTCGCTATTTTGTGAGTGTGTAATGTGAACAGTAGACGTCAAATGAAAATAAATACAATATTGTATGAATATTGTAATTCAGTATAATCATCGCAAAGATTTAATCATCAGTAATTTTTTTTCCAATCTTTCGAATACCTTTTAGTTTAAAAGGAATATTATATTTATGAAATTAATTTTTTTCTTTTATTGAATGGAGTTCTCTGACTTTATATTAAACTAGAGACCTGCCCGGCTTGGTCTGGGCAGGATCATTTAATAATGTGGCGTTATTTTGATTTAAGATAATAATCATCAAATACCATTTATTTTAAATGAAACAGATTTTACGGATTTTATCGCCTTTAATTTTAACTTTTGAATTCCCGTCTTTTCTCGGATGCTTTACATCACCCATGATCACGGGAAGGACTGAGGTGTTTGACATCCCAATATCATAATTATCGCGGCTACCTTCAATTTTGAATTAAAAAGTTAAAATTAAACGCGATAAAATCCGTAAAATTTGTTTCATTAACGCGTAGTGTTCGCGTAAATATAAGAAATCGTCATTCTTTTATCTATTTTATGATTTGTCAAAAAAATCTCCAAGTTTTTCGGATAAAATATAGCCCAGATCATTCCTAGCATTTCTCTCTATCTGTTCGCAAATTTTCATTACTATCGGTTCAGCTTTATATACGTCCCACTGCTGGGCATGGGCACAGGCCTCCTCTTATTACTGAGAGGGTTTTAGGGCAAGGAAGTGTCCACCGCGCTGCCTCAATGCGTGTTGGCCTCCTTCTCATGTCTTTGGAATTTTTTTCTTATATTTCAGACATGCAGGTTTCCTCACGATGTTTTCCTTCACCGTCGAGGACGTGGTAAATCAGCACTTAAAATTGCAATTAACAATTTCTGTTTTTTATCGAACCGAATTTACTCGAACCCGAGTTGTTCGCGTACTGTGAAATTTATAGCGAGCGCTAACCATCTGAGCTAGCATGGCTCAAAAGAATGCTTATTTATGTATAAATGTCATGGAAATAACTCCTGCGCAACTTCTTGCGCACTCACGTGCACATCATTTTTTTCTTACAAAATTCACTGCTGGTGCACACATATGTACCTAAAACGTTATGCTGTTGTGTGTAAATAATTTTGGATGCGTTTGTGTACGTGACTGCGTGTTCCACAATAAGTTACGCGTGGTTATGGCTTGGTTTATGCATCACTTGAAAGTTGCAATAGCACCATAAAAGGCACAAACAGCACAAACCTTCTGTGATTTGCCTTTTCGTGATGCCTGAAAATTTGGTCGTTCCGTTTTACGTTAAATTAACTAAGTTCTTAAGATCGGTTTGATCCACTTTCCTTGGAAAGAGATGTTGCATCGCTACATTTTCTACAGCATACCACGGGAAGTGCCTTGAGGAATTATAAGTGAAATTTCCTTCAGCCCCAAAAAAATTCCAGTAAAAGCGCTGACTGCTTTCTCGGCCGATATGAATTGCTGACCCTCAAAGGCCGGCAACTAGTGGCTACCGTAGAAACAGAAACAACTATAAAGTTATTTATTTAACTTCATATACATATTATGTATAATTGCCTCGTTGGTCTAATGGCCGTAAACACAATTGCTGATCATGAAACCCCGGGTTTTAATCCCGGTTCAGGCCAAAATCAGTTATTGGGTATTTCTTTCGAGAAATTCTCAATAATAACCCGGCGTTAGGAAATTGGCGGTGCCTCGGAGAGCACGCAAAGCCGTTTGGTCTTTCGCCTGAACTCCTTCAGTCCTTAAATAAAACTATTATTTACGGATTTTATCGCGTTTAATTAATATTTTTACCTATTTTTTTTACTATCCCGACGTTTCGGGTGCTTTACAGCACCCATGGTCACGGGAGGGACTGAGATGTTTGTTCAGTCCTGTCGAATTACTGTCCCATCGGGCTATGAGAGTCCGTGAATAGAGAGTGTACCTGTGCTTGCGCGTACACTTGAGCACTTTAATCCTGTCTTGCACTCATGGCTAGTCTCCGTTAAGACTGACCGTCGTTGCCGAAATTCGGTCTAGAGATGGCAATGTGCCGGCCATAAAGCTGATAAAACCGACAATGAGGAAAAAACGTTCTTAAGCGGAAGTCTCTTACCGGCAAGCAAAGTGTAATTTGTTCCTCCACTAAATGGAATGACGACCTAGTAAGAGATGCAAGAAAACGAAGGACGCATGTGGCTCAGGACAGTGATATTTCTTGGTAGAGGTCTATGATCAGCCGGGGAGTTGTGATGGGCTGTAACAACGATATACCTTTTTCAACCTTTCTCACATTAAAATCAAATAATTTCTCCGGCTATTTCCCGCACATAAATGTAAATATGCACTTATCGATTCGCGGAGAGAGCGAGCCGGTTCCAGCGAGAGTGAAATTTCACTTTCCCCGCGGTCATGGGCGGCCTTATACATCTGGCTATAATTTCTGACTATTTATGGCATTGCAAGTCGTTTTAATAATAATACCGCAATACAAATTTGTTTTTATTTTTAAGATCTTTGACAACCGAGATAATTAATGCAAATATTCAGTTATTTTTTATAGGAAAGGGTAACAAACGAGAATACAGTCGCCATTATATGCGTAGTAGATGCAAAGGCTCTGAGACGATAGACATCAACATCTATCCTTGATTACAAATCAAAATGCATTTGCGTTTTCACCGCTGAGGATCAAGATGGAATGCCTCGTTTCCAGTAAAAAAAGCAGGTCAGGGACTTTATCACGAAAAAATATCTTCTGTAATTTGTTAACAAATAACTTAAAATGGGTTTTATGATTTTTCTTTTACAT
Source organism: Parnassius honrathi (assembly GCA_018247895.1). Taxonomy (NCBI): domain Eukaryota; kingdom Metazoa; phylum Arthropoda; class Insecta; order Lepidoptera; family Papilionidae; genus Parnassius; species Parnassius honrathi. The sequence continues at coordinate 13,455 of DWHP01000608.1, forward strand.
ATACGTAACTAATTATTATTAAACGCATGATGTGTTCCCATAGGGGACTACTTATGGAAGTAGTTATGCACTTAGTTTAAGATATGTTGGAACTTGTATTTTTTTATTCATATGTATTGTGTTATAACTGTTGGAGAACCTAATAAATAATTTAAAAAAAGGAATCTCCAGTACTCTATACTCACCATACGTAACACCGCAGCAATAAGCTGCTGAAAGTGATCCTTCCTCGGTCGAACCAACCCATTAGTGCTATAACCTATAGCTGCAGCGTTGCTCTATTACGTTTCTGTGACCGGCGTTAAATATTATACACTGGGTGGCAGCCCTTTCCTGTCTAGGTGTCCGTCTGGATTGGTACCATCCTCTTACTAATTTCTAGCGCCAAACGGCAGTGCTTGCACAGCTATGTTGGCTTTGAGAGATCTTAGTTCTCAGAGGTGACAACGCGTCTGTAGCTTATTATGCAAATTATGTAGCGTATGTGAATTATGCTCAGATTGTTTTTATATTTATATACACGTTCATTTATATAATTACAGTCAACATATTAAAAAAAAACATAAACACTCACGCCTGTCACCTAGAGGAGTAGGCAGAGACTACAGACTTCTATTTGGCACGATCCAGACACACCTCTCTCGCCTCCTTTACATCCGTATACCTACGCATACATGTTCGTCGGTTAAGGGTACTCCTAATTTGGCCCGTTTTCAATAAATCGCCAATTTGGTCGATAAATTTTCACCTAGAACGTCTCTTTTCGACTCTGACATTCACTTCTGCGACATAAATTTTCTTTGTCACTCTTTCCTCATTCATTCCTTCCACATGACCAACCGCAGCACTACACAACCATACTACACAAAATCCGAACACAACAGTTAAGATATATCGTCAACAAAATGAAGGCCCTGCCAAATACTGTTTTCTCTTTCAAAAGCAGTTATTCTCAAGAAAACATTAATAAGTTTCAGGATAACTCAGAAAATTTGTCGTTTTCTGAGGTATTATTGCAAACTGACCGAAATTTAACTTTTAATTAACTTTATGAACTATTCCATCTGTTTTACAAACTTTATTTTACGGTGGTAAAAATTAAATCTAAAATTAGACCACATATAAACCGGATATCAAAAGATCTAATTAATCTAGGATATTATCACAGAAATCTAAATAATAGACAAAGATTTCTGTGGATATTATGAACAAAAGCTGCACGCTGTCGTTTTACGTCACCTACATTAATGTTTTTAACGCAGTTTGTACATATATTTTTGTGTGCCATATTTTTAGTGAGTGATGATCGGATAAGAGAGACCACACTCACAGTCAAGTTTGTATGCTCCTGAGTCGATGACCACGGAACCGTTGTTTATTTTATTTATTAAAAAATATATTAGCGATGATAAAATTACTAATTTTCGCTTAATCTGCTACAGACAGTAGTTGAATGGCAGATTCGAAGCAACGACCATTTTAGTTCTAGGTTCTCCGCCTGCTATTAGGCATTTACATTAGAAAATTGTTACTTTTTAGTATTTGTATTGTTTAAAAAATGTCTCCGTAAATACAAGAGACAACCCTAGTGTTATTTCTTTACCTTGAAAAAAACTACGTCCAGTTATTTGCTTTTCTTGAACATACCCATATGTAAAAAAAAATAATGAAGATGTTTAAAAGCAACCTACAAGTATAGGATAATTTGTTCTCCAAGCAATATGGTTATAGAAATTTTATAGCAATACATAGAAGCAAATTTTCATAATGGTATTTAATATGTAAGCAATTTTCAATTAAAATAATATATTAATATTGCCATGTGGGCTTGTAAGAATCATCGACGTTCTAAATTACTATTTTTATCAACTTTAATAATTATATGTATCTTATTTTATATATAATTGTGTATATATTGCCTATTTAGGTGTATGTGCATATATATCACTATTTCATTCCTCGTAATGTTTAGATATGTGGGTATAAGAATATATTTTTTAAATATTTCTTGTCGTAGACAGAGAAACCTACTCTGTCTACGTTTCCTGTTCTCTGTGAAGCACCTTTGTAGTGTTGTCAGTAATAACACGATAGATAAAACCTTAAGGTTGAAATGCAAAGAAGTCCGGGTTTTGATAAAAGTTCAATAAAAATTAAAAATATAACTATTTAATTACTTTAAACCCAATTAAACAGCACGGGTTAATCTTCTCTTTTAAAAATATTTATAGGCTAATTCGAGAGGCAGAGTCGTTAGAGCCGACTATGGCAAACGCCAGAAAGTTTTAATAACTATCGATAGATAACAGTGTAACCATCTTGTTAAAACCAGAGCAGCGTCAAAGGTATGACAAATTTGTTATATGTGTATTAAAGGTATAATAAATACAAACTAGTGATAGAAATTGGACCTTAATTCATAAAAATTTTAAGTTTTCAATTTCAACAGCACATAAATATATAAAACACGCATATCTCATATTTAATAAATAAAGTAAGTCTCTTTAGCCTTGATATACACTTAATAAATACAGACTTTTGAAGAACGAACATTTAAAATCACACCAAATTAACAGCTTACTCAGGCAATCTGTCGGTAACTACTTGTTGGCAAAAATTTAAAATTCTTTGGCGACAATCTCCGTTCTGTGCAACAGTTAGACCACAGACTACGTGTTTGACATTGGTAGTATGAACGCAAGAAAACGACAGATTAATATGTGTTTGACATTGGCATTATGAAAATAAAATATTTTCTTTTGCTTAACTTCGTGCATTTCTTACGTATATTTAATTAAAAATTATTTTTGCTTGTTCGTGTTTTGTTACACAGAGCTTAAAGCATAGGCATAGGTGGACCTGTTAGGTGGTGCTGGTGTAGAATCCAGATATCACCCGTGCGAAGCCAGGGCAGATCGCTAGTAACTGATAAAAGCTACCCAGTCTAAATCGTCCCCTGAGTATTAACAAAGCCCGCACATGTGATAAAGGGATTTTTCGATATAAAATTGAATTGACAAACGAACTAACAGACTAACAAAATACCATGGTTATTAATTTTTATAGAATAAGTATGACACAATCCATGTGATGGAAAGTGGATGCTATGGCCTATAGAACATTTATCCATAAATTTTAATATATGTACATTTTAGCTTCCTACATTTCTTCTTCCTATAAACTTTAACTATGCCAAATCTTACACTCCTTCCACTTATGTTCCTCCATTTGAGCAACATAACAACAAAGAGGTACAAACTTTTCTCTTCATGTATTAATATATAAGGGGGTGGGAAAAAAATAGTAACAAATTCATAAGGTTATTGGTAGGGGTTAATAATTAGAATATATTTTTGGGAAAACTGGCTGACATGGTGTATCGGGGTAAAATGAAAAGGAGTAAAGTGAATGGATCACTTTCTTCATTTTCATTAGCTATTGTCAAAACTGATAAATGATTGTTTCTGTGATTAAATCTTAACCGAAATTAATAATAATATACACACTAGTCATACGCGCAGCATGTGAGTGAGGTCGCTGTACTTAAAAATCTTATAACAACTTAAGAACAACTCAGAATCCGGTATAACAACGAGTTCAGACTATTTTAGAGCTGACCCGTTCTCGTATTAACTCAGGAGTACCTGTGGAATTATACATGGCCGATCAACGATACGCACATTCCTTGTTTTTTTTATACTATTAATGGTGACAAACGGGCATACGGCTTTTTTTTAAATAGAATTGAAGTGAAAAGAAACTTAATCCACGTGATGTTAAGTGGCTTCTGCAGTCCGTCTGTAACTACATCCAAAAAAGGAAGGTTACATTTGCGTTTGTCAATTCTGCGGACTCAGACCTCCCAGCCCAGAATTATATTGGCTCTCTATCAATCCTTCAGACGGGAACGCAGCAGTGAAAGCACCACTATTTGAGCGGAATAATTTGACAAAAACACGTAAAACTTTGGTTCTTACTCAGACGGACTCCTAGGCTAAAATAATCCAGCCTTTTTGTAATTAAGAAACAAAATGCAGATGCGTTGCCACTCGTATGGAATAAGATGACATGTCTACTGGGTACTATTCACCAACTATACAAAACACACCACAATCATGCTGCCATTTTACTCTGTGAATGACTTGAAAAATGACTGCCTCGTTGCTCTTGTGGTTGTAGTGCGACTGCTGATCCTTAGGTGCTGGGTTCGAATCCCAGGTCGGACCAAAATCAATTATTGAGTTTTTCCGTCTTGAAATTCTCAGTAGCTACCCGGAGTCTGAAAATTGGCGGTGCCTCACCCCCATGCCTAGGGAAGCACGTAAAGTCGTTGGTCCTGCGCCTAATTTTTCTCCGGTGCTGCCGGTTTACCGTCCCATCGGATTATTAGAGTGAGGAATGGCGAGTGCATCTGTGCTTGCGCATACACTTGGGCACTACAATCCTGTCCTGCGTCGATGGTTAGTCTCCGTTGAGGCCTGCCGCCATGACCGAAATTCGGTCTGGAGGACATTAATCTGTAAATGATTTTATATTATTAGAGCATGATTTTCTACAGTAGAGCCAACTCATTCGCATTGCAGCCACAATACCACCGTTCCAGCAGCATGCCACAATTTAAGCTCTTTCAACTATCTGCGGTCTATACACCTTCATCTGTCAGCACCCCTGATCAGTCCTGCGATTCTGTTTGACTGGCAGTGAGAGAACCCCATCACCTAAACCCTGATCTGACATCTGTCACTATATGTCCGTTACCTTAGGTCTCACCGTGCCGATATCTTGCACTTATCTAATTTAATTGGGGACTGCTGGGTATAGAGAACTTACAGTCTATAGGGTCTAATACTACTATCATATTCATGTGCAGCCAGATAGTCGAGCTCGTTTGAGTACCTGTCGCTAAAATTTCCTTTGCTGGATTGCACATAAGTTGTTTAACCTCCGCCGCGTATTGGCAGTGTAAGAACATCCATCACCCCATTTCATCCGTTCAATTTCGTAAGAGAATACTAAAGAACTTTTACGTGATGGAGCCACGATGCGGCTATATTATGGTTGTAGCATGAATGTGTCGGCTCGGCCGGAGAAGGACCACGCTCTCACAAAATACCATCGTAAAACAGCAGCATAATGCTACTGTGTTTTGTATGGTGAGTGTAGAGAACTGGAGACCGTTTTTACTGGAAACAAGGCATTCCATCTTAGTTCTCAGGGGTGACAACGCATCTGCATTTTGATTCTTAATCGAAGATAAATGTAGATGTCTACGGGCCGCAGCATCCGCTTACCATCAGATGTCCTGTGCGCTTGTTTGCCACCCTTATTCCATAAAAAAGAAATTTCTGGAAACATTTTATGGCCATCGATAAATACTGTCTTACCATCTCGTTTACACCTGACATGATGAAATATTAGCATAATGCTATAGTATTTCGTATAGTATTCAATGAGAACGGGGACTGGAGACCCTTAAGGTAAGGAAGCCATCTT
>DWHP01000609.1:0-18937 GCA_018247895.1 Parnassius honrathi
ATCTCTCTCCGGTCGTGTCGGTTTACCGTCCCATCGAATTATGAGAGTGAGGGAATAGAGAGTGCACCTGTGCTTGCTTGGGCACTATAATCCTATCCTGCGCCGATGGCTAGCCTCCGTTGAGGCAGGCCGCCTGGGAGGAACCATATCTAACCATTTTGAATATACTGGTAAGTCTGCTGTGAAAACGACTGCGGTTTTATTAGTTGGGAGACCTTACGGGGGAGTAGCTATTCTATGGGAGAAGAGTATTTTGGATAAGGTTATAGATATAGTTAGGTCAAAGAAGTAGAAAATAATGAACAAAAAAACCGAAAAAGTAATTTACATTTTATGGAAGGAATTGATATAAACGTTGTACCGTTTATATCAATTCCTTATCATATAGCTTATATATATAGCACCATCGTGATCACGGGTTCAGCTCATAACAACATTATACATTTTCTTGGTCTAAGGGGTCCCGCTCGAGCCTAGAACGAAATGTCTCCATTTGATGCATGTTTTTTTCTATTTTCTGAAATGATTGGCTTGATTTTAGAACATACCAATGTAAAGATTCATCATCTCAGAAATCATACATCTGACTCGGCTTTTACCAACCAAACGTGTGCTGTAAATGTATAAAAAAATATGTGCCTTATTTATTCTCCACACGTAAAAATATATACAAAACGCCAGGAAAACTGAAATTAGGTTATAAGCATCATTTTGATACTAATGATCGAGACTAAAATTAGGTTCTTACGTTTGACTAAAATTTCGATATTCGCTAAGTGTTAAGGGTATTCCCCTTGTGATTTTAGATATTTTAGTATTTTCTTAGATATTTATACCTGTTCTGTAGTGTATAAGATAAGAGTAATTAGAAAAACAATTTGATTTATTTTTTGATTTGAAATTTTATTACATATTTGACCTCTAATATTAACTCTAAAAATATAACGTGTTTTTTGTATCCCTTTTTCTAGCATAGAAGTGGAAATTTTTAAGTTTTAAATTTTAATAAATATTTCTATTACATTCGTAAAAAGACTGGCAATGCATCTACAATTTTCCTGTTGTTGCAGTTGTTCACGGGCGGCTGTAATCTCTTACCATCAGGTGAGCCGTATGCTCGTTTGCCCCCTCTTCTCTAAAAATGAGGTCTCGGGTTCGAATCCCGGCCCGCGTGCAGTTGAAAGCATGTAAGGCCAGGCCTTCAAGAAACGATCTTCCTCCTTTCTAAAAGGTCGGCAATGCACCTGCAAATCCCCTGGCGTTGCAGTTGTTTCTGGGAGACGGTCAACACTTTTCATCAGATAAGTCGCAAGTTCGTTTGTCCATACTTCTAAAAAAAGGCGTGTGAGGAACAAAACTCCAGTCCAGATAGTGTGGTAGGTAACGTAAGTTTTGTTTTATTATCAACGTACCTTCTTATCCTCTCAGGTGATGCACTGAGAGACGTACTCGTGGAGTGGTTCGATGCTGTGGACAACGGAGAGCCGTGAGGCCGTGCGGACCCCCGTCCTCGATGAATGCGAAGCGTTAGGCGGTTGTCGTCGAACCGGCTACCCAAACCCTTGCCTGGAATTTTCACAAGTGCACTGTAAAATTGAAGATTGAAAACTATTTAAGTTTTCCATCGTTCGATGTTTCGGACAGAAAACTATCCAATTCACCTTAATGTAACTGGCTCTCACAGCATATTTTCATCAGGTACCGTTACAGCTTACTAAAATTCAGGTTTTGAATAATATATTGTTCTTGACATAGTTAAGTGTAATGCACTGATATAATTTTATTATTGCTGTTGTTAATAGTATTAGTAAGTTAATTAATTGTACAATAACTTCCTTATAATAGTGCATACATTTTGATATAAATAAACTAAATTACTTCACAACATAAAGTAATGTACGAGACTTTAAGAGAATGTTATTTGCGCCTATAATTGAAGTAGCACTTTGTACGTTTTTTTGTTCCTTTTTGTTTTTCTGATATTTTTGCATGTAATGGTGTGTACTTTGTTGGTGCAATAAATAATAAATAAATAAAAAAATCCACTGCTGATGGGCCTTCCCCATAAATTGCCCCATAGGGGGTATATTTTCCATAGTTGCCATGCTTGGCAGGCGGCTTGGCAATCGCTTTTTTTAAATTTTAGTCTTTATTAGAAGGACGCTGCTGTCTATCTCGCGATTTATTTTCCCGTATCGCCTATTAAATAAATAAAAAATAAATCACGTGATATGGGGTAGTTGATACTCTACCACCACCACTTAACGGTAATTGCCATAACCATCAGTTGCAAAAAAATGCGTTTTTACCTCTAAAAGTGAATTCGCGTTACGTGGAAGTGAAATAAAAATATAAATAAATATCGATACTTATTAAGCTTATGTATTTTCATATTACCTATTATTATTGGTATTATGTGATAAGAGTATTATATGTCTTGTGTGATAAGAGAAGAGTGTGGTATGCAAGATGATGCCGTGATCAGGATTAAGGAAGGTATGCTTCGTTGGTTTGGTCATGTAGAAATAATGAATGAGGAGAGAGTGACAAAGCAAATTTATGTTGCAGAAGTGAACGGCAGAGTTGTAAAGGCAAGGCAAAAGTTTGTCGACGAAATTGGCGATATATTGAAAATGGGTCAAATTAAGAGTACCCTTAACCGACGAGCATGTATGTGTAGTTTGGATGTGGAGGAGGCGAGAGAGGTGTGTCAGAACTGTGTCAAATTGAAGTCTGTAGTCTCTGTCTACCCTTCTTGGTGACAGGCGTGTGTGACTATGTATGCACTTGTACTACTAACATCATAACAATTAAATACTTAATATAATAACTATATTAAAATTGAAATGTTATAAATATCTAATATATAATATATAGAAATATCTATTATATCCATAAAAAAACATTCTTTGATTCTTTCTCTCTTTCTCTCCTCCTCCATCGGTCGATACGACGAACGCAGAGAATCTACACGTACACGGACACGAGCAAAAAGGTTTAGAACTTTGTTTTAAGAGTGCACACTTTCTGCACTTTTTGTTATTGTTTTTCAGATCTCTTGATTTTAATATATAAAACTGAAACTATTTACGGTAAACTATTCATTGGTAACGAGGTGTTCCATTTCTTTCCTCCTCCATTCCTTATTCCTCAGGGATGCAGCACGACTTCTATAGGCCACTTGTTTCTAGGATAAGTGTGACAAATGAGCACACAGTTCACCTGATGTTAAGTGGATACTGCGTCCTATCGAAGTCTACACCAGTTCTCGAGTAAGTATCAAAATTCAGATGCGCTGTCACACCTGAGCACTAAGATGGAATGCCTCGTTTCCAGTATAAAGAATGCCCGGTTCTCTTTATTCACCGTACGAAACACAGCAGCATTAATCTGCTATTTTACGCTATTATCCTGTGAGAGCATGGTTCTTCGCCGATCAAATAGATCGATACGTGCTATAGCCATAATATAACTGCAGCGAGGCTCTCCCACTTACTATCAGGCAGATTGTGTCCTCGTTTTCCAGCCTTAAAGTTACAACCTATATATACACGTGATATTTCCAGCGAGCGCTAACCACCTGAGCTACCACGGCTCACCATCCTTATTTCTATTTTAAAAAATACACGTAACATACAGAATTATTAATAAAATTAACAATTTAAAATAATTTTTTGTGTAGTAAATTCTGAGTCAGGCTAAATTAAATCAAAGTCAGATGTTTATATTTAAAATTGGCTTTTGCGAAGCACTTTTTGAAAGTAAAGCTATGCCATAGGTTCAAAAGATTCCTACTGAGAGGAGACCAACAAAAACTTTGTGAATTCATTAAGTACGTTGTTAAAATCAGTATTCAAACGGTAATGATTTCTTCTATTTATGCGAACACTACACACTGAATAAAACTGACTTTACGGATTCCATCGCGTTTAATTTTTCGTCAAGACATTTCGTCCTTGCTATGTCGAAGTTCAGTGCCGAAACCAAATCTTCCCAAAGACGGGTTTAAAGCGTAGTACAACTTATGCAACAGACCAGAGCTCACGGTTCTCCGCGCAGATAAAAGAGAGGAATTTTAAAATACAAAAACTTTTATCGCACGAAAGTACGTACAAAAATGTCAAAACAAACCCTACAACCAATATGCTTGAACCAACTAGCGATCTAATAAATCACATAGTGAGCCAAATTAATTCACCAACATATGAATTGGCTCAACACTAGCACGAATATTGGTCACCGCTGAGGGGACACACAAGAGCACATTCAAAGGAGTCATACTATTTTGTCAGTGAGTTAAAAGACCTACATCTTGCCAACAGTGAAACTAACCATAGTTTTGATGTCCAGTCAGTTTTTACATGCCTACCTATCGAATACTGCAAGTAGACGGTGTGGCGAATAGCTCACCTGTTTCTCCCATTGTCGCCGATATATTCACGTAGAACTTCGGGGAAAAAGCCGGTACAAGCGGTACGTAGACGACACTTTCACAATTATACCATCCGACAAAGTTACTGCATTCTTAGACCACCTTAACTCGATAAACCCTAAAATTCAATTCAATAAGGAGTAAAAAGTAAATAATAAAAGTAAATAATAAATAAATTCAATAAGGAGTAAAAAGTAAGTAGTAAAAAGCAAATAATTGTTTAGCTTTGCTAGATGTTTTAGTCATACTATGTATAGAAAAAAGACCCATACTAACCAACATTTAAACGGTGAATCTCACCACCATACTTCAAAGTTAGCTACCGTGAAAAAATCTTTTATTTCAGCAAGCACAGGAGTTTACTACACGGTTGTGTAGTAAACTCCTGGCCACCGAGCACGTCAAACAAGTTTTATACTACAACAAGCTAAGGGTCCCGGGCCTCCGTTGCAGTGACCGAGTGAAGCCGGCCACAGTCGAGCGTGTCTCTGCTGCACTACCATATGTCAGAGGAGTCACAGACAAGGTTGGCCACATCTTGAAGCGGGCTTCCATAAGAACATACTACAAGCCGCCGTAGCAGATTAGTCAGTTCTTACCATCCGTCAAGTGTAATATTCCTCAACAAGATGTAAGAGCGTTCAAGCTTGTTTGTGAGTGTGATACATACTTACATAGGACAAACAAAAATATCCTTAAAAACCTGCGTGAAAGAACATATCGCTGATGTGAAGCACCGACGCTCCGGGCAGTCTCTTCCACCATTATATCAGATCTCCAACCATTATATCAGATTGAATAGACCACAAATTCTCGCAAAAGAACACCGATTCTTACTGACTGGGAGTTATCATCTGCTCGGGATCCCATAATTAATAAAATTCAATCTTAACCCAAGCGTACTACTGCAAAGCTTCAAGACACTGTAAGCTCTTTCTGCGTAGATTGGACCAAAATTTAGTATTTAAAAGTTGAAGATAGCCTTCATTAATATATGACATCGCGACGTCGAACACCTTAGTCCCCCCCCGTGACCATGGGCGCTGTAAAATGCCCAAAACGTCAGGAATTAAAAAAAAATTAAAGAGCGGGATCTTTTTAGTACTCAATTCGACAGAGAACTCTTGCTCCTCGACCAACGCAGAGTTAATAAAATAAATGCAGAAAATAAATACAATGTACTTATACTTATCCTAGTGTTTCACTGCATTTCCATAAACTTATTGATCGACCTATCATTATTGTTCAATACTTGTGATGCAACATATATATTTAAAAATTCAGTATTTTCTTTTAAAAATTCTCTGAGTAAGTTCCTTGGTTTAATATTGTAAATAGCAAGTATAACTTTTTTCTGTAGTACAAATATACTTTCGATATCAGTTGCTATTTAGCGTATTTTGTTCGTTTTGTCGGCCGATGTTAAGTTCGGCCCTGGCGAACATTTACGTAAATCTCATTCTATATATTTTTAATTAAACTTCATCTGAATCAATAGAATGGTTTCTTCTAAGCATTCAAAGAGCATTTGTCAAATAAATTCCAATTTAATGAAATGAACCCTCCACTTGAATCTAAAGCGGTCCAAAATATTGCCACATTTTAATACTGACGGGTCTAGGGTTGCCAACTACTGTAAGCAGTAATTATTTTTTATTATTGAAATAAGTTGAAGTCAATGTAATAATAAATAATTTAAAGATGTACAATTCGTGAGGAGAGACCTGGCGAACTATAGTACAGGTATTGTTTAATACCTTTATAAGGCACCAGTCTCCCACAAACTACGATTCAATACGTTTATAGGTACATAATTATTGATGACAAACATGTTCAATATGTTTGTGATGAGAAAATAAATAATATAAATTCTATTCTATTCAATTCTAATGGGCCAGCCAATGGTAAAAACGACGATAACCTAAGGGAATCAGAATATAGGATGGTCTCTCTATGTTCAGCAGTGGATGTAATGTTAATGAAAATGACACATGTATTGTCCACAGTCGCATATACGAAATCTTTCTGTTTTATTGTTACTCTTAGTTTTAGTTAAGTGACCGTTACAGCATGTCAAAAGTTCAATGATGAGTATTAGGTCTCCCCAATTTATTACCTCATAGGCATCTACTCCATTCGCCACAGTTGTTTCGCATGGCGGGAGGCTTGGCAACCGCAATTGTTATGTTTAGTTGTTATTAGGGTACCTAGGGGACCTAGTAAGACATGCACGAAGTCGATAGATGCGGGTGACTCCAGACCGCGCTTTATGGTTTTCTCTGGGGAGGCCTGTGTTCATTAGCAGATTTGGAAGACGCTGCTGCCAAACCCCTGGTTGATTTCGCTCTGTCCTTTCTTACAATATCCACTGAAGGATATGATATATTGGGTATTCTTACACCGCTACTACGCGGTTAGACCGCAGGTCTACTCTTAACATGTTATTTAGTGTGTGGATTAATAAAAGTGTTGCATGCCTTAAGCGCAAAGTGCGTATGTATGTTCTATTAGCGCCTCAAAATCAAGAATCTAACGTTTTGTCGCATGAAATAAATAATAATAATAATAATAGAAAAACACATAAATGATATAAACGTCACGTTGTCAGAAAGATAAATGATTGTTGAACTTATTATTTTTTTTAAATCGAATAATTGCTATTTTTACATTTCAAAAGTGGTATCAGTGGCTTAGTGGTGTAGATTTATCAAGTCCGCATGGAGGATTAAACACGATAACTTTAAAATGATGATAATGAAAATATCAACAGTTCAACTCCAATCTATTTTTTAATCTCTTCATCTAGCATGTAGGAAGCCATGGAATATAAATGGCTGTTTAATTTTGTTTGCTTAGTTATAATACATTTTTTCGGCTGGGAAATTCCGATAATTTTCGGTGTTTGAGCAGAGTTGTAATAATATATTTTTCTAAATACAGATACACTTTGACTCACCGCGGGCTCGGCAGCCGTCGTGAGCGAGCATTCTGCGTTGTGCACTTCTGGATTATCCAAACTTTTTTTATTGACGTTTGACATAAAATTATCCGAAAATTAGAAGTCATAGTAATAAGGTTATTTGTGAAAAAACTTGTGTGTATTTAAAACACTTGGATTTACCAAAATATTTGAATCTCCCATCTAAATAAACAAACTTAATAAACATTGGATTTCTACTAAAAATATTTAACATAGTACCGTTGGCAACCCTAACATGACCTCCCGGGTCCTCCGTATAATTATCCTTGGACAAAGAGAAGGTAAGGCAATGAAATACAGCGAGGCTGAGCTAAGTCCTTAAGCAACAATTAAATATGTAGGGCAGGGGATGGTTCTTAAAGTCTGGCGTAACGTCACCCTCGTTAAATCTTATGAGTATTGGGGTAGTTGAGCACAACCCTATTTTGTTTTAAGGTGAAGCTTGAGACACTTATATTTTTAGGGAACGCCGGGACGGACTTCATTTTGTTCTTAACAATCTCTAAAGCAAAGGGAATAATAAATTTAATGTCTTTTGTACGATTTTGTTTAACTTAATTTGTTTCATAAAGATTTTTGTGCTTGAAACAAATTTAAGGGTCATGGAGTGGGGACCTGAGTAACGAAACGAGACTGTATTCATGACGAGTACATCTAGGCCAGTTTTGGAGAACATGACGTGGCGGAAAGCTTCAGGAAAGTCAGCTGAGATAGTACGGGATACCAGGGATACGATCACGCGATAGACCCAAAAATCACTAGCTTGATCGTAAGGTCAAATGTGAAAGTCCATGGAATTACTACCGAGAAGCTTCGGACCGAAAAAAATGGAGACACATGAGCATTAAAGCGGACCCTGACGATAGCCGGGATAAAGCATTGAAGAAGGAGTAAGGAATAGTAATATCGAGGATATGATATCGATGAAATATCAAATAGAGATGCATTATTATACCTAAAGGGTTAAATGGAATATTACGAGTAAGAACAGTTTTGGATACTAGTCACAAATAAAACGAAATACGGCAGAATTAAACTGCTTATTTCACGATAGTGCCTCAGTTTCAAAATTAAATGTTTAAGTACAATGTAGGTAAGTTAAACGCAATCCACAGCTTACTGTAGCCAGTATTATGGCGTATACAATAAGTTATAGGGAAGGCTATGCTCGGAGATTCTCTACTTAATAGGATTCGTAACGTTTAAACCGTAGTAGAACCAGAGTAACCGACGTAGCCCAACGTAGCTTGTAGGACCATATTTATAGCATTCTTGGAAGGCCTATGTTAAGCAGTGGACGCGCAAGCACAGGTGCACTCTCTATTCCCTCGCTACCATAATCCGATGGGACAGTAAGCCGACACGACCGGAGAGAGATCAGACGCAAAACCAACGGCTTTACGTGCTTTCCGAGGCACAAGGGTGAGACACCGCCAATTTCCTGACTCCAGGCAGCTACTGAGAATTTCTTTACGGAAAAACTCAATAATTGATTTTATAGGCCGACCCGGGATTCGAACCCAGGATCTCATGATCAGCAGTCGCATTACTTTAACCACTAGACCAACGAGGCAGTCAATAGTTAATAATAATAATATTAAAAATATAAATAGGTTCAAAATATTAAAAATTAGCTGAGATCCGCGTAATGAGATAAAATGATGTGTCTTATCTAGTTCGTACCAAGAGCACCTCCTGCCTTTCTTCAATTGCATGTAATATCCCCGTTACCACTGATTTCAACACCGTCGATAACACGACACGTGTTTCGCCTCTACACGAGGCGTCCTTAGGTGAAATAGACTCTGTGATGGTGCGCTGAGAATCTTATCGGTCAGCTGCCTTGAATAAAACTAAAAAAAAAGTCAAAGTTAAAAAACTTATTTTTAACCTATTTTTTAATTCCCGACGTATAAAGCACTGGAAACGTCGGTAATTTAAAAAAAAACGCGATAAGATCCGTACACAGCGGACTCGCGAGTCGGAGTAATCCGACAAACGTTTTGCAAGACGGTGTATAAGTACTCTATACGGGCTGTCGCAGTACTCTGCCACAGCCCCATGGTAGTCCGTAACTCTTTGAAAAAGTGCCTTGTAAGCCGACAGATCAAGTATAAAATACATAATTAAAAATAAAAATGTAATGTGATGCACAATGAATACCTAAACAGTAAATAATGAAAACCCGCTAGGCCGCTACCATAGTTACATTTGAACTGAGACAATACGCGTCAAGCTAGATTCGTGATGGCGCGAACTAATTGCAAGCTGTTTGTCCACGTATTCGTGAAGGACACCTCACCCCCTGGCGGATTCACAGCACGACTCGAATCTACCAACCAATTAAAAACATTATGGTTTACAAGGGGGAACGGATTAGCCAGGGGCCGGATTACCAGGGGTTCGCTGTAAATAGTTTTATTCAATGTGTAGTGTTCGCGTAAATTTAAGAAATAATTTAAGTTGGGATTAATAGTGACGGTGTATAGTGTACGCAAGTGACGAAGGGCGTGCAGGTGCTCTTCAAACTTGGTAACACACTTTGATTTGACACACCATTTCATTTTATTACGAATAACTTTAATAATTAATTTTTCACATCCTTAATATAATTAAGTTTCGCAAAGTAACACCTGCTTCTATTAATCATAAATTGGTCAGTAATTAGTTATATGTATTGAATGATCTTTTTTACCGTCTGAAAAAAAGTATGGTGTAACAGGTGAACGGAATAAAAGTCTATGAAACTGATATTTTACAATTTTTTTCCTTTATATTAACATATTATCAATCAATAAATACTCATAATTGGTAGTTTTTAATTGATTTATATATTTAGTTCAACATTTTTGTTTTTATTTTTAGTACTGAAATTTTATATAAAATTAGTAGTTTTTCCAGACGGTAAAAAAGATTAACCAGTATAGATTTATTATACACACTTTTTTACCTTTTGTTGTTCTAAACCCTTGATTGATTGCCTTGGTTGTCCTGACAGCGGCCTTGTAGATCCTCCAATAGAAGAACAGCATGACAAACATGGGGATGTAGAAGGAGCCGAGTGCAGAGTAGACCACGTAGCCAGCGTCGTTAGTCAGCTCACACGTCCATTTGCAAGGCGGGTTGGGAGACCACCCATCCTTTAATTCTGCTTCTTCTGGCTGTATTCAGATGACGGATATAGGTTGTGATAATATTGAATGCAAAATAATGTTAAAGGTAGCATTAAGAATACCTAAAAATATAAGACCGTTTTCGACCGATCGATACGTTAAAAAACGCATCTTACTTTCATAAATATATTTTTACAAGCTGTTGAAGAAATATCCTTGAAAGCATTAACAAGAATAAATTATTTAAAATATAAATTTATAAATAGAAGCTTGGGTTTTGTGTTAAATTTTATCTTTGTATTTTTTTAAATTTTCTTCTAAATTAAAATTAAAACAACATCGGTAATAGTTTTCATTGTAAAAAAGTCTAAAATACCTAGCAACCAGATATATGTCATACACGTATTTTTTACAGGTGCCAGAATCTGGCTTCCTACCAGATAAGCCCTGGAAATTATAAAAAGTGATTAAGTCTTCTAAGAATCTTTTACTTCTCCATTCTTTTTCATTAACCCATCTTTACTTCTTACGTCACCCACGTGGCGAAAGAGTCACAAGAGAATCTAATAGACTAATAATATAACTACGTAATGATTACTTATATTTACGCGAACACTACACATTTGTTTTAGATGACACAGCGTTGATTGTTTATGGTGAGGATTGGGGTCGGGCTCAACACTACGCTGAATGTGCTTACTCCAAATTTAGAAAAGACGAAGTACATAACATTCACCCCTCGGGTCGTTACTCAACTTTCCGTTGACTTTTGTATAAGGGCACACACGTGTGATAGATTTAATAACAGCTGTGACTGTCCTCAATTATCATCAACACGTAGCTTAAGATACCTAGGCCTGATTCTAGATAATCATCTTAATTGGTCATTACACATTCAATCATTAACAACCCGAATTAAAAAGTTAATTCCTATATTTACACACTAATGTGTGTCTACTACGCGCTTGTCCAATCTCTGCTACAATACTGCATTGTCTTATGGGGTGGAACTAGCATTAGTACACTGCTTCCCCTGGAGCGGGCTCAGCGTGCATTATTAAAAGTAATTTATAAAAAACCGCGTAGGTATAGCACAACACTACTCTACCGTGAATGCTCAGTTCTTATGATAAGAAATAAGATTTAACAGTTTAAGGCGCTACGCCTAGCGAACGACCTTGAGCGTTCGGGCCTATACAATCCACGCGTTCTCGCTACAATATATCGCGTAAGAAATAGCCCAAATTTTTGAAATTATTTCAATTAAAAAAGAAAAGCGAAATTAAGAAATTAGGAAATTAAATTAAACGTGAATAACATAGATTTTTAAATTATATATCCATTAGTGTAATCCTCAAATGATTAGAGCGTTGCTTTTAGCAACAGACGCATGTAATCAATAATTTTAGTCATTTTTTAAAAGTAGATTTTAAGTGTATTTATAACACGTAATAACAAACGTGGAATGTGATGATGCGATATCGAACATTAATAATGTGCTTTTATATGTAGTTTATTTCTCATAACTAATGAGATAATACTTTTTGAAAAAAGCACTATCGCAATGTTTTGGTTGGGGTATCGCCTTAAGCTCTGCCATTTTTAGTATTTGAATAAATAAAAACAAATTTGGGCATGCTTCATTCAGTGTACACACAATTAAAAATTGTTTTAATATGGCGGAATATCTCAAACAATATGGCGGCGGCACGCCAGTAAAATATGGCGTCAATTAACGACGTCATTTGCATTCGCCAGTATACTGGGGTCTATTTCGGAACACAGGCCTAAAGTGCTCGAAACTCGAAACGTCGGGAATTAGATTAAGTAAAAATACGCGATAAAATCTGTAAAAACTAGTTCTATTCAAAAGTATAACTACGTCTCTCCTAAATTCAATAAATCTATTTGTAAATATACGAGTAGACCTATTACAAGAATACGTAATATAACATTTTTCTTTAATAAACTGACGAGCTGATAGTAAATGGTTATTGCAGCCTACAGAATCCTCCTAGCATCAAGTGAGTGCTTTATTATCTTCTTTTCAGCAATTAAAACAGCACTCATAGATAGATTTTATTAATGATAGAATCATGCTGCAGCTGTGTTATAGTTGTAGCATGAATAGCTGGGCTCCTCAGGGGTGAGAACGCATCTGCATTTTGGTTCTGATTCGAGCATAATTGTAGATGTCTATGGGCCACAACATTCTCTTACCATCAGATGGACTGTATGCTCCTTTGTCACTCCTCATTATTCTTACTTCCTAACAAAATGCAAGTGCTGATTACATACACACCTTCTTGTCTTTCCACCCGACCAGCGGTGGGAAGCAAATAACGAAGGAAAGTACCCATAAGCCGGCGATCAGTGCCTTAGCTCGCTTCTTGCTCATGATGCTGGGGTAACTGACTGGTCGTGTCACTGCCACGTATCGGTCCAGCGATATCGCGCACAGGTTGAGGATCGAGGCGGTGCACATCCAGACATCGACTGCCAGCCACACAGAGCACCACACGTCGCCGAATATCCATATCTGAAACCAATTTTAACATTTTTTACTATTGTACATCAGCACTTGACTATTATTCCACCTGATGAAAGGTGGCGATGCAGCCGTGAAGACATTGTAATCGGATTAAAAGACGCATGAAGAACGATGAAGCAAACCGTTTGGTTCATATGCGTGGTAAATCAACAACGAAAGACTGGCCGAGTGTCTGGTCGTCCGATGGTGAAAGAAAGAGGGAGGAGTTAAGTTATTCAATTCCTGTATACGCTTTCCGAAATTCATCCTGTAGTAAACCGAAAAGCTAGCTACTTGTGACGATGTTCGAGGCTAGTGAGATTGGTTTTAAACATTAGCATATAGCTGGGATAGCTTAAGGGGTATAATAGCTCAAGATCCCGCCAGTAGCGAGTTCGAAGCCTGCCAGCTCTAATGAAATTGATAATTGCAATTTTAAGTGACGATTTACGAAGTTTTCATAACGACTTCATAAATGTACCTTTTTAACTGAGAAATAAAAGATGTTTATAAAAGGATTCTAGTAATTTCTTTAACATTGCCATAACTTCCGTTATCCATTCAAAATAAGCTTATAAAGCTTATACTAGGAGTGGTTCACGAAGTAGTCGAATAGCGGACACGAATCCAAAGCTTTCCGAGTTTGTAGTCCACGACGCTTTCAATTAAATTTTCTAGGACATGTAAAATTTTATGACAGGCATTGGGAGACATCCTGCAGGACTCTTTTTTAACCTAAACTTCACTTTTTCGTACCATGACCTCATTTACATATTATAGCGTGTTCGTCCACCTAAGCGCAAATCACATTTTCGATTTCTTCGTAGCTATAAGGGTATTGACTTGGAAGTCATAAGACGAGATGCAAGTAAAATGGATTGGTCTTCCGTATAGGATTGTCATAATATTGATGAAATGGTTGACAACTTTACCGCTTTAATTCTTGGATTGTATGATTGCCATGCACCTCTCAAACGTACAAAAATAAAACATTGTCCTGCGCCCTGGATTACGACTGAGATAAAAGAGCTTATGGCGTATAGGGATAAAGCCAGAAGTAGATACAAACATTATCCCTTGGAAAGAAATCTAATAAAGTTTAAGAGTCTACGCAATCGATGCAAACGTTTGTGTAGAGATGCTCAAGGGCGCTACATTTATGACTCACTTTCAAATAGCGAATCTGCAAAAGCATGGAGTTTTCTTAAAACAGTCGGCATTGGCAAACACCCTGCGCTTGAGACTGGAAATCTTGATATAGATATTCTCATCTTTCTTTCTAGCGATCAGTGCTATCTATATGTTCTAATGCAACGGGAATCGACAAAATTTCTTCCACAATGATAACTATGATTTTACCTTGTCACCCAGTACCCCATATAAAAATTTGTTCTGATGAAAAATTAATTTAATTATCTTTCTCCTGTTTTCCACACTCGTGGAAGTTAGCACAAATTATTCCTATAGCTAAGGTTACTAACCCTATATTACCCTCCGAATTTCGACCTATATCTATATTACCATTCTTCTCTAAAGTACTTGAACATATTGTGCACAATCAATTGTCTTCTTATCTTAATTCCAACAATATTTTAAGTATATTTCAATCTGGATTCCGACTCGGTTATAGTACAACAACTGCTGTTCTTCAGGTAACTGATGGTATCCGTCGAGCCATAGATCAAAAACCATTAACAGTCTCGTTTTATTAGATTACTGCAGTGCATTTAATTCTGTTGAATTTGATATCCTCTTAAAAACTCTCCAGCCTATTAATGTTTCACCTTCGGCCGTTCTCTGGTTTGATTCCTATCTTCGGGGACGCTCACAATGTATTCGCTCCAACGAGACTTATTACAACTAGTGTAATCTTATAACGGGTGTATCCCAGGGTGGCGTCTTATCTCCTTTACTCTTCACCGTTTTTATCAATTCTATGACAAAAATAATATCCTCCAAATTCCATCTTTTTGCAGACGATTTGCAGCTTTACCGTCACTTTGTGGCATCTGAAGCTAAATTGGCGATAGAAGCACTGAATGATGACTTGGAGAGAATTAGTTAGGTCCAGATCCAATAGTTTAACTATAAATACAAGTAAGTCTCAAATAGTAATTAGCAGATTTAGTAGTAGCATAACTGATAAATGCACCCTGCCAGATGTGATTATCAATGGCATATCAATTGCGTATACTGAATCTGTGAAGAACTTGGGCTTAATTATCGATAATAGGTTGTCATGGAGTCCTCACATAACGGACTTATGCAGAAAAGTTTATTATGCTTTCCACTCGATAAAACGAATTCAAAGTTTTTTACCTTTATCAACATAAATCTCTCTTGTTCAAACTCTTATTTTGCCTATCTTAGATTACGCTGATGTCTGTTTTTTGGATGCCACAGAGGAGCAATTAAACAAACTTGAGCGACTGCAACACTTTTGAATTTGGTATATTTTTGGTCTCAAAAAGTTTGACGTCTCTAAGTATAGAAAGCAATTCAAGTGGCTCTCGATCCGATTTCGCAGGAACACTCGCGTATCCTTTGTCTCCCTTTTAACATCCTACATAGCCGATTTTCCCTACATATCTTTGAAATAGATTTACTAGTAGTAAATAGGCATTCGTGCTACAACTATACTAGTAATATAATTACTATTTTTTTTAAAACACCATAAAGTCAAGTGATTTGGTTTCAATAGAAAATCCCCTAGTTTTTATATTTTTTTCTTTTTGCATTATTTGTGAGATGTTTATACAAATATCGCAGAAATAACTAAATGTTATGGTTATCATGCGGTTGAAGACAAAACGGATGGAACGAAAGATCAAACGGATGTGTCCAAATACCGTGTATGTAGTATCTATAGGATTTAAAAAATGTTTTAGAGGTAAGTAAATTTTTTTAATATTTATTAAACTGTTATAAGGAAAGAATGCAATACTACTTTGACTAAAAGTCAAATAGAACGTAATTTCAGACTACCTACCTTTCCTGCAGAATATTCATTTTCATAAAATTTTAATTCTAAACGCTGAGGTGCTCTTATCTTTAATTGCACCTCCCCGTTAATTGAAAGGTTAATTATCATACGTTTTGAATTGTAAAGGAAGATTTAAAGTGCCTTTTAAAATTTAAAAACGTATGGCTGAAAGTTTAGAATATCTATTTGGTAAGATGCAATAGAAACGGCATGACAGTCAAAGACCGTTTATTTTATCAATTACTCGTTTTCATAATGATTTCTTATAAGCGAATACGACACATGTAATAAAACTAATTTTACGGAATAATTACATATGTTTACTTCAACACTACACATTTAAGTGAATTTTATACATTCATCTAATTTGGCTGATTCTAGCAGACTTTGTAGTCCACAAAACCTCATAAAGGAACACAGATTCCTTGCAAGAATGATCCTAACTTCAATAGAGAAGATAGTGGGGTGTTACCATCTGCTTAAAATGCTGTGATTAATAAAATTACATCCGAACCAAACATACTACTAAAAAACCTAAAAATACTGTTAGATTGGACGAAAAATTAATAACACCTGACCATCAAACCACACCTCATTCCTCTCCGTGACCATGGGTGATGAAATGCGTCCGAAACATCGGGATTTTAAGCGCGATAAAATGCGTATTGGTCCGAGTGAAAAAATTCTATCACATCAATGATTCTGAAGTTTTCTAAAATGGTTTGAACAAATGAAAAAATGCTTAAAATGTAATGAAGAATATTTTGAAAGCAGTTGATTGTTTTTAGTTTACATATGAATTGTTTTATTTATGAGTTATTCGTAATTTCTTCAGACGCGCTAGTTTCCTTTTGATGTTTTCCTTTATCAATGAGCACGGGGTATTCTTTTCGTAGGGTTTGCCATTATTTAAACTTTATTAATATAGCATTTTTAAATCTCTGCCATAATACTGATAAAAAAAATTCCAGAAAAATATGTTTCCGCTATAACATTAAGAATAAAAGACATAGACAACACTGAAAGACTCATCATTTTCCGTAATTAGACACTTTAGGGACCGCTGCGCTAGCAACAGATGGGGGATGTTGAAGAGTTTCCTCTCCCTCATGTTTCAATTTCAACCTTACGGCAAAAGCTTAAAGTTGACTTTGCAAAATCGTTATCTAACATTTATATCAGCGAAAGTGCTAAATCATTTTAGACGTTATCTGGTAAGAGACTAATATTATTTTATCAAGAATAGCCAAATGAAAACGTTATAAAACCATTGAATGCGGAATATTTTTTAAAGTGAGACAAACGAGCGCACAGTAACTTTGACGGCAAATGGATTCCGTAGATTAGAGTCATCTACATCATCTCGAATCGGTCAGTACAACCAGGTTAGGACCATGCTCTCACAGAATACCAACATAAAATAGCAGCTAAAGACTGCTGTGTTTCGTATGATGAGTGTACAGAATCGGAGACCATTTTTACTGGAAACGAGGTATTCCATCTTAGTCCGTCAGGGGTGGAGGATAAATGTAGACATCCATGGTCCACAGCATCCACTTACCGTCAGACGGACTGTGTGCCCGTTTGTCACTCCTATTCTATAAAAAAATCCGCTGCCCATCTACTGGGTTGTTTCCGTTCGTTACCTCTTACGTCACCCATGGGGTGATATGGGGTAGTGGATACGCTTACACCGCCACCACACGGAATTTATTTTTTTATAATAATGTATATAGGACTATTTTTACTCATAGGTTGTTTATAGTCCATCAATCGAAAAGGGTAAGGAGCGCATAAAGTAAAGTTAAATAAAATCATAGTTTATATACGTGTGTATACTTCTAAGAGCATATCATGATACGAGTAATCAACATCATATTGGATTTAGAGCAACCTCCGTTCCTTTTATACGTACATCTATCATATCAGTGCCGCTCTAAATGTCTGCCCTCAAGTTGCAATTGATAGAAATATTAACGTTTGTTAGAAGTCATAGAATTTTTACTTTACGTGGCGTCATAACAAAATTATCACTTCATAAAAGTCTGAATAATTTTTAAATATTCTGAATATTTTCCGCTAATTACGGGATCGATCAAAACATTTGCAATTTTAAGTACTGATTTATAACGCATGTCTGATGAAAAACAAGTGGAAAAATGTAAAATTTTATACAACCGACTTGAATATAGAGTAATCCGTAATCATGCGAATTAAATACGCATGATTACGGATTACTCAAAACTACTGGTCAGATCTTAATTAAATATATATGAGATCACATGAGAAGCACCAGATTTCAAATAAAAAAAGAATCATCAAAGTTGGTCCATCTACAAAAAAAGTTGTGAGGTAACACACATTAAAAAATACACTCAAATTGAGTAATTCCTCCTTTTTTTGAAATTGGCTTAAAATGGTCAAAAACAGTTGAGGGCCGTCAACACATGCTGGGACAACACGACGTACATTCACTTGTCATTACATCCTTTCATTCATCATTTCATCATCATTACAGCCCTTCACAAGTCCACTGCTGAACGTAGGCCTCCCACAAGTGATGCCACAAAGCACGGTCCTGAGCCGACTGCATCCATCGACTTCCTTCATGTCTTACCAAGTCGTCACTCCATCTAGTGGGGGGTCGCCCTACACTACGTCCACCGGTATGAGGCTGCCACTTGAAAACCTTTCTACCCCTCGGTTATCGGTTCTTTGAGCCATATGGCCGGCCCATTGCCACTTCAGCTCACCAATCCGTTGGGCTATGTCGGTCACTCTGGTTCTACTGCGGATATGCTCATTTCTGAGTTTATCACGCTGAGAAACTCCGAGCATAGCCCTCTCCATAGCTCGCTGAGCGACCTTGAGCGTCCTCATACGGCCAGCAGTGAAGGAC
>DWHP01000610.1:0-18935 GCA_018247895.1 Parnassius honrathi
ACGAGGCATTCCATCTTAGTCCTCACGGGTGACAACGCATCTGCATTTTAATTCGTAATTGAGGATAGATGTAGATTACTATGGGCCACAGCAACCACTTTCCATCAGGTGGACTGTGTGCTCGTTTGTCACCTAATGCTATAAAAAAAAAAAGAGTAAATAAATAAATATATACACAATATCAGCACGTGAATGTGTTGAATAAGTATTACCCATTTATTTAAAGTTTGGCACGTCGATAACGGGACAATAGCATGTGAAATATTACCATAATAGCACGTTTAGACTGGAGAGCGCGGCTTGTACTGAATGCAGTATAACATTTTCGGTATACGTTGGAAACATATTTTATCTCTATCTTTTAGTGATAGGAAAAATTTTAATTTAAAAACCTCTTTTGATAAAACTAAAGTAGCAGACTTTAAGGGGGTAATTATTTTATGGGAAATAATATTCCTTTCTTGAATGAGCTAGATTTCAGACGAAAGATTTGGCTTATATAGAAGCCCAGTTTAAATTATAGACTATAGCAACTCAAACCCTATCTTCAATTGATGTATAAAGTGTCTTTTTCAAATAACTTAAGGCTAAAGCATCATTAAACAAATAATTAAGAAAATAGTAGGTCTTTATCTATGAAATTGGCATTTTTTATGAAAAATGCTAACGTAATTTTTTATTTCAATAAAAGTAATCACCCATCCAATCGATGCATGTTTTCCAATGCAGTGGCAATTTAATTATGCTCTTCTTGAAGCATTCAGGTGGACGGGGGACAACAATTTTTCAAAGGCATTTTGTAATGCCTCTCGGGTATTGAATTTGTTTCCCGCCAATAATTTATCCAAATTCCGGAAAAAGTAAAGCGCTGTAGGCGCAAGGTCTGGTGAGTACGGCAGATGATGGTGAGCTTGCAACCCAAGCTCATGTAATTTGGAGATCGTCTGTTGTGCAGTATGAGTTCATGCGTTATCTTACGGTAGCAGCGGGCACGAGTGATTAACCAAAACTGATTGGAGACGCGCAAATTTCTCTATCATTGAATTCATCCCGTTTGGTAAGAAGCTGTAATGAATCACACCGGAGCTAGACCACCAAACAGTGACCATCACTTTTCTAGGGGTAAGTTTTCTTTTTGGGCATTGTTTATGTGCTAAACTAGGATCGAACCAACTTGCTGTGCGCTTGCGATTGTCAAACAGAATCCATTTTTCGTCGCAAGTTACAATGCGGTTCAAAATTCCTTAATTTGTGTACCTGTTGAGTGCAGTGCAAAGCACGTCTTGACGCGTACTTCGCGCTGGTAATCGTTGAGTTCGTGGGGCAGCCATTTGTCATGCTTTTTTACCTTGCCAATTTGACTCAAATGGACCAATATTGTTTTGGTGCAAACGTTGAAAGCTGCTTCTAATTGAGACGTAGACCGAGTAGCAACAGATTCAACAATTGACTTTAATTCGTTATTGTCGTCCAAAGTTTTCAGATGACCACGGGGCTCATTTTTCGGGTTGAAATTTCCAGAACAGATGCGGGCAAACCTTAACAGGCGGTGCGTTTGTTAGTAGTATTGAGTCAGTTAGTAGTTTGTTTCTCCAATCCACTCGCAAATTCAGGCCTTAAATTAGGTACAAAGTAACGTATTACGAAAAAAATTACAAAAACTTAAGACTTCAATATATATATATATATATATATGTGTGTGTTGCAGTTTGACAAATGAATCCTAGATCTGCGATTAATATTGCTCACAGAGCAAACACAGATTTTTAGCTCTTACCCTTGAGATGACGAGAAGAAAATGAACACAATAGTATAATCAGTGTAAATATGTATGAATGATGAATCATGATCTTTTCAATCCCTTAGGTACAATTTGGGTAAAAATTATTGAAGGGGTGTGTAAGTGTGTAAGAAGACAAGTGAAAGCTAAAACCTAATTGTGCTAGAATATGTTTAACAGTTTTCCTGTCCACTAAATAGACACAATAGTTACAAACAGGGATAGGGAAAGGATTAAAGTGCACGATTGTGTGCGCTATTCTGACATAATAAGCACATGTGAATTTTCTAGTCCTATGGAACGGCAATCTGATACCACGGAAGAGAAACCATGCGCAGGACCGCTGATGGTTTCTATTAAGAATTTCTTGACAGGCACAATAACTGATTTTGGCCCACTCGGAATTTGAATCCGAGACCACGTGATCAGGAGTTGCCCTTGTTATTTTAGTGTATAATTTTAGTTGTATAATATGATTATCGATACGAGAAAGTGCTTCAGCGTTTGTACAAATTTAAAATTATGAACTTTCGTGGTCAACTGGCAATCCGTCAAAGGAGGCAATGCACTGAACTCAAGGGTCCTGTATTCTAATTGCAGCCAAAACCTGTTCTTCTGTAAATACTCAAAACATTGGATTTTGGGAACATGAACAGTGTTTAATGTTGCAACATGCAAATATTAATTTCATCCTACGTTATGGAATGTTATGAAGAATTAAAAAGAGGGCGTGCCTTCATGTACAATTTCATGTAATCTACGCAATAACAAATCTTGCTTGTATAACCGAAAAATGTAGCAGCCTTGGAAACCAATCGTGAATAAATTACTTCCTTCACAGACGATATTTTTTTGTCGCTGTCAGATGTTTTGAACAAAATCACCTGGAAAAGAAAAGTGTTTACTGAACGAGAAGCCTGAATCTGATTAAAACAAGAGAAAGTCGATGTGGCTAGCGAAAAAAAGAGTCTAAATCATACAAGTGTGCAAATTAACACACAAACACACGCTGTTACACACATGGAATTACACTCTCCTCTGCACTCTCATCGTTATTTAAATCAACATTAAGTGAGTGATGTGTGCTATAAATTAAGTTCGTAAAAGCAAATATTTTGGACCTGATAATGAAAAGAACGAACTGAAAAAAAAACTTTAATATAAATTTTAATACAGTCGGACAAATTATTCATTTTAGAATTATGTTGCTATTAAAAAGAATGATAATGGCATGATAATGAAGTGATAATGGCATTAATGTGCGAATGCTGGGCACAGTACTACTCTCATTTCTGAGAGTTTTATGGAGCTATTAGTGCCTCGTGCGGCCAGTGCGTTTTGACAGACTTCACATGTCATGTTAATTACAATTTTAATCGCTGATTTACTTACTTCCCTGAGCTTCCAAAATTCAAAAATTCAAAGTATCATCAGGGATTAAGCGCACGCTTTAATTACACAGTGAAAGTGTATGTTGTTGGCACTGCGGCCTTTACAAATTCACCGGAATATACTTATAACCGAGGACGAGACGAGCACCCCAGCCTCTGCTTTTGGAAGTAGGCTCCACTGGGTAGGGAAGGGAGCTTGATGTGATTTAAGGATTTCTCAAAATGAACTCGGCTCGAATCCCATCGGAAAAAAAGAAACTGGTCGTAATCTAATAACGCTTCGTATCGCGATACAGATACAGTCTGTTCACTTAGATACGATCACCCTTGTGTCGCGCGTCGAAGAAGATGTGGCACGTCTTTACACGTAAAGGCGTGCCACATCTTCCCTTCTTAAAGCCGTCGCCGTGATATCAAAGACCGTCGCGTGCGGCGTACACCCGCAGGAGAATTTGCAATTTTAAAACGAAGCACCGTAGTGAAAGGTTCTTTGCGACCTAACTCGTGTTTATTATTTATATTCGTATTTTATAACAAAGATAAAATCAAATAGTATTCTATATGTATAAAATATTGCTGCGTATTTTCAGTTGAAAATGTAATTCCTCATGATCATTCCCCATGGATAGATAAATTTTCTAATAAACTTGCACCACAAACAGTCCCATCTTATGATGAATGCCTAGTTTGTAATTCTGCTTCTTTACAAACAGGTGAGAAATTTGATTCCCCCTTTTCTTCTCAGGAATTGTTTATTGTCCTCAACGGTCGAAAAGACTCCTCGCCATGTATTGACGCGATTACTTATTCGTTTATAACGAAAAGTAGTGAAAGCACTAAAATGGTTTTACTATCTATTTTAAATTTTATTGATATTACTAATGCTCCTCCCGATGAATGGAAATCCTAAATCATTTTGCCCATTCTGAAAGCGGTTTAGTCTAGCTATGACCCTTAAAATTATCGACCTAATGCCTTAAATAATAAAATAGTATTCTATTTTATTCTTAGAATGAGAAAACATAGGAAAGTGTGCCTCCGGGTGGACCGACGCTAACTTAGTGAACAGGCTTTAACTCTGCAGAAGAGAAGGGGTTTGGGAATAACTTATTCTGGGTTATGATTTCGTCATCGGGATATAGAACAACATTTTGTTCCCCTCGTATTTGAGTGCTTATATACCTACCTACCCCTACCTGTTGGATGTTGAAGAAAACATTTTATAATGGAAATGTCAAAAGAGAAACCTTTTTACAGTAATATAATTAAAATAGCTTGAGCAATAGCAATTCCAATAACTATTGATTAAATGCTGTGATAAAATATCTTTCAACGTAAAATACAATAAATTTTCACTAGTTAATAATGAACTATTAATTTAACTTTTAAAGTTAACGGCTGCTCCCATACCTGGTTACTATAAAATTTAGCAAACTGCACTTGTTAATTGGCATCGTAAAGGCTCTTCTACATCGATATTAACGATCTTTCACTAGTTTCCATTTAGTTCGTAAATTTTCATGTCTTTTTATATTATTCAGGTAAATTGTAATTAGATAAAATAATATAAAGCGAAGTAGATGATTATCAACAACATCGGCGAAGTTATTGTTTATGAAATAAGGTCTTTTCTCAAATTCTGTCTAAGTATTCATTTTGGAATTTTGACTGTTTATATGTTTCTGTATTTGCCTCTTCGCGATTCGACCAGTGTACTAAAGTGCGGATATGTAATACACATAGAAATATAACGCTCACTCGATCTGTGTATACTAAACTAAGTTTTACTCAAAAGCGAGACACAGAATAATTATCCAAGTAAGTGGCATAGGTGTTAGTGAAAAATTACCCTAAAGTAGGAATATCACAAAATTTACATCACTAATACAAAATTTATTTTTTGTTCTTTCAGTCCATCAATTACAGCCTATTAAATTCCTTTAAGATTGCCTCACTGACAAACGTTTTGACAATCACGGTTATTTTACGGTCGTTAGCAATACGCTGCTTCCCTCCAGGATCTTCTGGTTTGTATTCCTTTTCCGACTCTTACGGCACACGTAAGATGATGGATATTAGACATTCTTACACCGCCACTACATGCAACAGAGTAACCGTTGCTGTTGTTATTTTACAATTACCTTTTATTGCGGTTTTCATTGTTTTTAATAAAAATGTGCCGGTGCAATATGTTTGTTTTAAATAAACACATGTTTTTACAAGTAAATTTGATAAAGGTACACACAATCCACTATATTGCAAGTGAATGCTCGTAAACATCCATATCTAATATCGAATAGAAATCGAAATGCAGATAAGTTATCGCCCCTGGGGCCTAAAATGAAGCGCCTCTTTACTTGTAAAGTCTCCGGTTCTTTATGCGTTGTCATCTTCGAGAGCTAAGATGGAATGCCACTTTATTAGAAAATAGAGTGTCAGATTCTTACTTAGCATTTAAAACACATATCGTTTCGCCATTATTTTACCTCTATGTTTTGTGAAATAATGTTCCTTCTCATGAGTAGCCGATCCATTTGTGTTACAGCTGAAATAAAACTGCGACGTGGCACATGTATGCATTAAATGAAAATATTGTTTCGAGTTTGGGGTTCGTGACGTCAAAACTGCCGATTGAATTACCAAAATTGACACTTTAATTGCCGAACACCAAATATAACTTAAAACACACTTAATAATAAAACACAATTGCTCTATTGATCACTTAAGTTCGCACTTTTATCGCTTCGAAGTATTCGCTTTAGTCGCCAATTCAATACTGACTGTCGCGGTCCGCAGCGGCCTTATATAGGACCTCTTCCACTGAAACGTTTAGAATGATTGAGTACATACCGGTCCCATCCGACTAGAAAGTTCTAGTACGAAATTTTCTAGAAAGCTCTCCTAGTTCTGTTACTTGATACTAGATGGCCCTAGTGGGTACTTACCATGCAGGCAACAATATAATGTCACGCTTATTCAATCACTCCAGCCCATTACACGTTGCTGAATATTGGCTGGATTTTCTGATAGATCTCTACAAAGTATGGTCCTGAGACATGCATCCATCGACTACCTGTGAGTTTTATCAAACTGATTGCCAACGTGGTTACTATGGCTATATACCTAACCTTTATTAAAGGTACAAAACTGAATTAAAAGCTTTTTAATTAATTAAAAATGAATTTACTTATTTTACAAAAGTACATAAGAATCGTTGCAATTAAAGGGCTAAGTACTTGCTGTTAATTTCAAAGAACGCAAGGAACTCAGGTTCAACCCCCGCCGGCGTCAATAGATTTCTCAGTAGCAATTGCGAAATTTAAGCGCTGATTTACCACGGGTCCGGCGGTAAAGGAAAACGTAGGCTGTAACCTAAATATATTTAACTTACAAACATACGGAAATAAAAAATATGTATTGAGTCAAAGCAGCAGTGTGTCGCCACCCTAAGTTTGTATAGAAATAGCCAAAGCATAAATTACGCGCTTTCATTGTTACAAAGTCATTATTGTAATAGAACGTTGTGGTTTGAGTTATTGCGATAAAAGCAATTAGCACCGTTATAATATGTCGCTTAAATTTTAGCAGTCCCCGCATATGTTATTAAAATGTTATCTGGTTTAAAGTGTATATAAAAACTGAAAATAATAATTGTGCGTCAGTGAAATCATGGTTAAATCAAGGTTAATTGTGTTGTTGACAATGTATTTACGTATAAAATGTTCGAAAACCGAGAAAAATAATTGTTGACGTAAATATGTAGTAAAGTATCTCAATACAAGCCAGCGTTGCAACTTTAATTTAACCAATATCTGATACCGTAATGCAAACCGTGTAGTGGCAGTAATATCTACTACCCCGTATCATCCCGTGGGTGTCGTAAGTGGCGACAGAGGGAAACAAACCAGGAGATGGGCAGCAGCACCTTCCTATTAACGACTAAAAATAAAAAATAAACTGCGTTTGCCTACCCGTTTGGCAGGTGTGCCAACTATGCCAAATATCCCCCCTATGAGGCAATCTATGGTGGAGGCCTAGTGGGAGGGTTCAGTAGTTAATTTAATAGGGTGTAATGGTAACAGTAATTTGTAAGTAACAATAGCCACGCAAACAGAATGATTTTGGATTTCTCTAGAAATTAACCACAATAATATGCAAAGACTACGGTATGCGAAGAGAATCGTATATAAAAAGTTACAGTATATTTACGTCACGCTGCTGAACATAGAGCTGCTCTCATTTCTAAGAGGGTTGTGAAGCGGGTAGGTACTCCGAATCAATTCTCCAGTGCGTGTTGAAAGACTTATCATGTATATACTACTAGCTATTTGTAAGCGAGTAAAATTAATAATAATAATAATAAAAGATATTATTAATAATAATAACAATAAAAAAAGAAGTTTAATTCCGCCTCCAGGTCATTGAAAAGTGTCATTGCCAAGGCAAAGTCAGAGCACATCGGTAGAATTGGCGAGAAAACAGTTTGACTACCTTCGGGAATACGTGCATTCTGGTCTCTCGCCAAGGCTGTCTGAGGGAACTTTTGTCAGCCATCTCTCCCATCTCTGCTCAGGGAGGACGATTCATTGACCCATGCCGCAAAGTACAAAGCCGAACGGCTGGGCTCTCTCTTTGCGTCTAACTCGACTCTTGATGACGAGGGAACATACCTCTGACCATCCAGCGGTGTTAGTGATCCATGGAGGATGTGCTGTTTACTCAGCACTCGGTGCGCAGAGCACTCCTCTCCCTGGACGTCAGCAAGTCCAGTGGGCCTGATGGCGTCCTTTTCATTGTGCTGACGACGTATGTTCTGGAGTTGGCATCGGTATTAACGTATCTTTTCCGGCACTCCTACTCCCCAGGAGTAGTACTGAAATAATGGAAGACAGCTTTAGTGCAACCGATACCTAAGAAATGCGACCGTTCATATCCGTCAAACTTCAGGCAAATCGCTATCACCTCCTTGTTCTCCAAAATAATGGAATCCGTTATAAACTGCCAGCTCACGAGGTACCTTGAAGATCACCAGGTGATTAGTGACTACCAGTACGGTTTCCGTCGGGGTCGTTTAGCAGGTGAACTTCTGGGTTACCTAACTCATAGGTGGGCGAATGCAGTAGAGTCCGAGGTGGAGGCGTTGGCTGTTAGTTTGGACATAGTGGAGGTCTTCGACCGAGTTTGGCACAAAGCGCTTATTACGAAGAGTCCTTTCTATGGCCTTTCCGAGAAATTGTGCAATGGGATCACCAGTTTTCTTGCACATCGGAGCATCAAGGTCCGTAGTAGACAGTGCATGCTCCGATTACGAGCCCATTAATGCTAGTGTTCCACAAGGCTGCGTGCTGCCACCAACGCTGTTTCTTCTGCATGTCAATGATATGTTGTAAACCGGTAACGTTTATTGCTATGCAGACGACAGCACTAGTGATACTTTATATATTGGCCGTGGCAATATTTCTCGGGAAAACGTCGCCGAGTACTGGGACAAACTTTTGTCTGAAGTCGAGACATTGTTGAACAAAGTCTCGGACTAGGGGCTACTAAATCTAGTCCAGTTCAATCCCCAATAGACAAAAGTTTGCCGCAAAAAAGAGCCCCTTTGTCGTATCTCCTCAATGTCAAGGCACTCCTCTTGTTGCCTCAGCCAGTATCGGGATCCTCGGCGTTGACATAACGAGTGACGTGCAGTTTCTTGGAAGAGAAGGCTAAATTGGCCTCTAAAAAGCTTGGCATGCTCAGTAGAGCGGGACAGTATTTCGTGCTGGCACATCGTTTGCAACTTTATAGGGCGCAGGTTCGGCCGCACATGGAATACAGTTCCCATCTCTGAGCAGAAGCTCCCCAGCCGTCGTCGAATCGTTGGCGACCGAGCACTTTCCGATTGGCTTGACTCGATCGGAAAGTAGTCGGCCGCACTTCACACGCATTGATCGTTCGCACAATTTCACCCTCGCACATCACGACGAAACTTACGATATCATCCATACCATCTGGATGACTGGCGGTCCACCTCTGTGTGATTTAAAAGAAGTTTTCTTCCTCGCGCAACTTCTTTGTGGAATCGATTACCACCAGAGATTTTTCCATACTGCTCCTTTTTAAAAGCCCGAAAACGCATCTGCAATTCCTCTGGTGTTGTATTTGTTTATGGGCGGCGGTAATTACTTACCATCAGATGAGAACATAAAAAAATATTAGGGGTGTTTTACCATTACCACCAACATGCACGCACTGCTGTTTGGTGGTACAAATAGTACAGGCGAAATCCTAGATAGTAATGGAATCCTATTTACCTAGAATACATGTCCTATTTGTTAATAAATTTAAAAATATAAATTCTCTTACCTCCAAAAAAGTAGGACATTACATTATTTTTGGTAGCATAAATTATAAAGTGTTTAAAAATTATGTTTTAATATTTTGCTAGATTCATAACGTTCGGTCTGCGGTTAAAATGATTAAGTTGCTCGGGATATTGAGATTTACTCGGCGGTGGGATGCGCTGATTATGCGAAATCCCGACGTATTACAAAATTTACAATGGATAATGAAATATTCAACGTTCATATATACATTTTTATTCGTTGTTTTATTTTGTTTGATATATTATAATTTTTCATTAAATTGCTAAGGCCGTGTGGCTTATTTATTCAATTTATAATTGAATTCTCACCATCTCTTATCCTGATCTGTAATAATTATTTTTATTTCTAAATATTCGCTATGCGGAGATAGTTTACAAACACAAATTGCACAAGGACAAACAATTATTTTGAAGCCAAACAAACTTGTTCCCTGCAGAATTCGTCACTGAGCCACGGGCTCGTATAATTATTTAAGATATGTTTATTATAATATAACTTTTATTATACATATATATTTAATTTTTTTATATATACTTTATTACTATAGAATGTAGTGGCTGTGTAGCTAATTACTTTACTTAAATATTCCATTATGCGTTTTGTACAAAAGTAATTAATGTGCGGTTAATGTTAACGCTTATCTGCTTAGAATTTGTGGATCTTCACTTCGCTTAAAAGCTTGCTCGATGTTTTTAAGTACAATCGAGCAAGTTCGAACGTGTCGACAAAGGTTTAAGAATTATTATTATGTGCCATCGAGAAAAACGCAAATCAGACAAGATTAAAATCTACATATTTTTTGTTGCTCTACATGATGCACTGATGCAGTGGTCGAATGGGCTTCAAACGAACATATCGCGACTTGTAGTCAATGCATTATGTCAGTAGATTGTATTTAGTACATTGGTATTTACAACTAATACTACATATATATAGTATAAACCTCTCGCTAGAGTTTTTTGATACCCAAAATAAGAGGATTTCGTATGTTTCCTCGTGATTTGTAACTTGAATTATTGCAAACTGTCCTATTTATATCAAATAGATATTAAATTTTTAAGATTAACTAAAATTTATAAGACGTAGTACCTGGATGACCAAGCTTTACTCGTCGTAAGAAATAAAATGATAGTTTTTTCAGGAATTATATACTTGGCACGTAAACATTATCTGATTACAAAATTTAATTAAAGTCTTTACGGGATGTTACTGAATTGTTCTCTTTTTAGGAAGAGAAGCTTTACCTAGTGCTTTCAATTTGTCGAAGTTATGCTTGAATTGAAATATTACATGTTTTTCTTATGGAATAAGTTCAATTCACAGTTCACCCGATGGTAAGTAGATGCTATGGCCCATAAAGATCTTCATCCATCGTTGGTTAAGAATCATAATGCAGATGAGCTGTCACCTCTGCGGCCTAAACTGAAATTACTTCGTCCTAGCGAAAAGGGTCACCGGTTCACTACACTAACCATACGAAACAGGGCAGCATTAAGCTGCTATTTTACGCTGGTATTCTGTGAGAGCGTGGTCAATTCTCTAGTTTCGCTACAACCATAATATACCTGCAGTATAACACCAAGTCGTCCATAGACTCGATAATTTGTGAAGTAGCTGAGATAAATTATAGAACATAAATTAAAGTGGAGATGCAAAGTTGAGCAAGCTTCAACCCAGGAAGATAGCCAAGCTCTATGAAATTTGCTCATCAATTTCCAGGAAAATATAAGCTCCACAAGCACTTTGTGGCGTAATAACACTATCGTCAAACCTTTTTCTCGCGTGTTATCGTATCACAGTATTTTCCTTTAAAGTTCATTCTTAAGTAAATTAGGTTTTAAATCCATAGTTACTTCATTAACTTTCAACAATATTAAGGTGCAAGACCAACGGCTTTACATGCTTTGCAAGGTCAGTTACTGAGAATTTACTGACAGAAAAACTCAGTAGTAGATTTTTCGGCCAACCCAGGATTTGAACCCAACATCTCACCTCACCAAACCACTGGATTGTCAAAACTAAGATATTGCATCTATTTTCTATAATTGTTAATAGAGATATAAGTTATATAGGATGATAAAACCTACGTCTCTATCAGGTCACCCTCAACGCACACCATGTCTCCGTGGATGAAGAAGCTGTTCCTACAGCTGATGCCGAAGCTGCTGATGATGAGGAGGACGAAGTATTCGCTGCCTGACTACGACGACACTTTCGTATCGAATGGATACACTAACGAGTTGGAAATGAGGTAAGTAAGACTACATTTTGTGTTACAATCTTCCGTTACCACATATAGAAGTCCACTACTGAACATAGATGTCAATTAATTGCTTCGTAGGAACGCATTTGACATAGTTGCCATGCTAGGAAAGCGGGTTGATAGCCGAAGTTTTTTATTTTTTATTTCTTATTAATACGCTACTGATCAAAATAATTACCAAGTTGGCGGGCTGGCGATGGTGGTACCTAATGTGTGGTATCCTTAAAGCCTTTCGTCGCCAGCCTGGGTACTTCACGTATACTATATACATGAGATAATTGTAGCGCCATCTATATTGCTCCATTGTTTTTCTAAACTTTTTTTTACTTTTATAATTTCTTTCTGAATAATTGAGATACAATTTGGGAAAATCTTTCGATTATTTTATGTGGCTTTCATTTCTTAAAAAGTCAAAAATAATAATAATGATAGGTCTAGAGAGGAAGCTTATCAGAATTAGGTTATTTAAATTTTATCGTTTTATTTCATTTATATCGACAAAATATATGAAAATTATTTTGAACTTTAATTGTAGTAACCACAGAAATAGTAATAATATTGTCTACGGCGCCATAAAAGTAGATGTATGAAATTGGGTGCTTGATATCGTTCTTAACAGTTATACAAAAATATGCAGGTAATAAAAAGGTAAATTATAGGTATATATAAATGATTTTGATTTCTGTAATACATGAGACAATCATAAAAATATTTTTTAAAGTTGAAAACCGAAAGCTAATGCTTTTTCTATAGCAGAAACGAGACGTTTTTATATAATTTTCTGTATTTTGTTTATGGCAATAGACAATGTAATTTGTTTTCAAAATTAATCGTAATAAAGAAATATTGAGGCGAATGTCGACGGCGAATCGAATGGCGAATCTGTAAAAATTAATATTAAATAAAGGAAATCTATTTAGAAAAACGATTGAATAGCTATGTTAATAAACAAAAAAAAACATTTAAGTATTCTCTGATACGATTGAATAGACTTTGCCTGTTCCGAAGGTGACAACTTGGTAACTTCGAGCTTTTACTTGTCATGCGCATTTGGCATTCAGGCTGTGTATGGATTTCGTGTTTTTACTTTTGTGGATTTATTTATCTTGACCCATGGCTTTTCTGTCGGATCACAGAATAGTAGGTTGTTGCACCCAGTTGCGCCCGCCCCCACACTTCACAATAGTAATGTTATACTTGGGTTATGAGAGTAAAAGAACAGACAATGTACAGCCTCCGGCTGCTTTTCTTGATGGCATTTTATTAATAATTGCAGAAAATAATTAAACAATTGAAAAAGGTTGAGTTTTATTTTACTTTATTTAATAATAACTACAAAACTGCATTTTTTGTGTCCTTTCTAATTTATTCCAACATATTATCGCAAAAATGATTGGTTTTACTACATAACACATCATAAAATATAAAATAAACACAAAATCCCAGGTCCTGCAAAAATATAATTTTTTGACGTAAGTAGCAAATGATAAAATCTTCAAAATAAGGCATATTTGTACTTTGTTCACGCCGGGCCCAACTTAATATGGAACCAAGTTCATATCGTTTAGGATTTCTTTTCTCGTTTAAGTCGATTAAATAATGCAAATATAATGGTTAGATTGGATAGAGAAAATTCGAACTATCCCTTTCCTGGGAAAGGAATAAAAATACAATAAGTATATGTAGATACATATTAATCGGATGAATGGTACGATAGGCATAGAAAACGAAGAACAAACAAAACTGTGCTAAAACAAAACAAGCAAATAATAAAAGCTATTTGTTTTGTCAAAAAACTTCGCGGGTGCAAACGCAACAACTCACCACTTTCTTTGTGATCGGATGAATGGTATAGAAACACATACAGGACAAACAACAAAAATAAGTTTTACGTATAAATATAGACTATTTGTGTAACTAATAACAACTTAAACCGAATTCAATCCTCAATTAAGAATCTAAATGCATGCACGTTATCACCTCTGAGTACTAAGATGGAATGCCTCGTTTTCAGTACAAAGTATTTCAGGTTCTTTACATCCACGTTACGAAAAATAGCAACATTAAGGTACTATTTTACTCTGGTATTCTCTAAGAGCGTGGATCTACCCTAGTCGAGCCAATCAACCATAACGTAGTTGCAGTGTGGTTTGACCACGTATAAATTGTTAAAATAGTAACTGTTAGGAAAATTTATCATAATAGTACTACCAATTATGAATCATGACAAGTGCATTTTCTCCCTGCGATCGGTTAAGCGTGGGCCCTGAGTTTGAATCCTGTGAGTGATCTGGTATTGACCTGGAGGTGTCGGCTCAATTCATAGGTAATTGGGACAGGCCCGACTATCATAACTTCAGAATGAGGTATTTTTATAAAACTGAGTGGTACCATATGAGCACACAATCCAGTTCATGGTGCAATGTTGGGCCCTATAGACAACCAACATATATGAATACAAACACCGACTTGGATGTATAATACATGTGTTTATACTTTTGGATTTTTTTGGACTCCTAGCCTGCCTAGGAGACCGTTAGGTACCGTCACATTTTTCTGCTACTAGATAGTACTGCGTGTAACACTGTGTTCCGGTTTGGAGGTATGGGTGATCCAGTATAGGCTTTTTAGAAGTAACCAGATATTCCGTTTTAGTCTTTAGAGGTGACAATGCACCTGTAGTTTTCTTTGTTCAGCCAGAAGCCACTTATCATCAGGTAGTCCGTTAGCTTGCTCGTCACTTCCGCTTTGTTATAGGATAAGTGTGACAAACGAGCACACAGTTCACCTGAAGGTAAGTGGTTGCTGCCCATAGACATCTACATCGATCCTCAATCACGAATCAAAATGCAGATGCGTTGTCACACGTAAGAACTAAGATGGAATGCCTCTTTTTTAGTAAAAAGGGTCTCCTATTCTCTTCAACGACCGTACAAAACACATCAGTGTTAACCTGCTATTTGACGCTGGTATTCTGTGAGAGCGTGGTCTTTCCCTGGTCGAGCCGACCCCTTCGTGCTGCAACTATACTACTAATATAGCTGCAGCATGGCTATACCACGTGAGAAACATATAACAAAGTTTCCCTCTATTTATCGTAGGTAAAAACTATTGTTTATTATTTATCTTTTTATTTTTCAATAGCTTGTAAAATTTTGCTCCTGGAGAAATTCCTCTCCCGTCGCGGTACCATATGTTTAGCATATTTAACATTAGTCTGGGAATTTTCATCAAAAAAAGTCTTCTTTATTTGATGTTGGTTGGAGATGTCCATGGGACAGCAGCAGATGCTGATGAGCACATGAGAAAAACGGCTTCTTTACTCATGTGGTGATAATCACTTCAATAAAAAAATATGAAGAATAAGTTACAATACCGTGCTACCTCATGACTGAAAAAGGGTCGCTGGCTTTCGTCACTCATACGAAGCACATCAGGATTATCATAATATTTCACGAACGTACTTCGCGTTAAAATTCACGATACCATTCTCACCATCTAGATGCTTGGCGTTCCACCACTGTGCGTTTACTAGGAGTTTCTTTTCTCATACAACTTCTCTGTGGAATTGTTTGAAACCGGCGATTTTTCCGGACCGATACGATTTAGTGACTTTCAAGAAAGGAGTTTACTCCTTACTAAAAGGCCAGCAACTAAAAGGCCCCTTACGACTGCGTTGTTTCGGTTGTTCACGGCCAGCGGTAGTCACTTACCATCAGGTGAGACGCATGCTCGTTTTTCCCCTCTTCTATAAAAAAAAATCATGCGGGTACTCTGGGTCCCTTGTCGAGCCGACTCATTCGTGTTGCAAGCCATTGTACGCTGCGCCATAGCTGGAGTATGGGTGATGAGAACATTCATCATGTTCTGTAGTGCTGTCCTCTGTTTTGATTATATAAGAAAGGATATGCTAGATAAAATAACGAGTAAGGGTGCAGGATACGTGTTCTGATTCAGTCAAATTTTATTCGGGTTTAATTAATTTCGTACTCTCAAAACCGTAGCGCAGAATCTGATGGTTTAAATTGGAATTCTCCGAACGAGAGTCAAATAACCACCACTAGATGGCGCAATATTTTGATAAGCTTATTCCATTTATACAATAAAATATTTAAGAAATGAATATTTTAATTTACCAAAAATAATCTCCGGAAATAAATATCGCTTTGTGTCTATAGGCACTGATAAGGGTTGATCGTCACTCGATTGTATTTCTCGATTCAAATTGGTTCAGATCTAATGCAAAAGAGCTGAGTAGGCTTTTAAAATCAGTTTGAAACAACGTCAGTTTGAATCGAAAGCTGAATCGAATTTGAAAACAATTGCGGGAGTAAGCCTGGTGTTTATTACGGTGATATCGTTTCTTATGAGGCGGAGAGACGTTTGGGACTGAGTCCTCGCTGTTGAGAGTGGAAGCTGAAGGCACAGAGTATGTATTGTAAGGCACATTAGTAACAAGAAAAGGGATTGGATTAGAGAAATTCGTAGGGAGTCAGAACCGCGTGTACCTTCCAGGATTTGTTCCATTTAACTGGATGAAGAAGGATGGGGAAGGTGCATGAAACCAGAATCAGGTCCAAACCTAGAACGTAAAAAGAAAAGGGATTGGATTATAGAAGTTTATGGGTACTCTCTGTACTTTTTTGAAATTTTAGAACGTATTACGGGATGATTGGAAGGGACATGGGAGGTGGTAGGATCTCGTTCTGGTGTGATTGTATATGTGTGTCTGATATTTCATCTGAACATCCCCATATCATATAAATATTAATAGGACTCGATAAGGATTGGTGAGTGCCCGATTTTACGCTCACACTTGGTCTCATTTGCAGTTATAGATAGCTTTCTATTGTTTCACGTTATAGTTTTTTGTGCTGACGCCATATTTAAGAGGATTATATAGTCTTTGTTACCGGATGCCAACCCGCTAGCTAAGCGTGGCAACTATTCTAGGAGGCCTATGTTCAGCAGTGGACTTTAATAGGCTGGAACGACGGCAACGTTATAGAAACGAATACACAATATTAACTAAAAATACAACCCTTCTTTTAGGCTTTGGCTCTGCCCCGCATAAAAAAGCTAAAGTAGTATCTTTTAATAGCCTTAAACAAATGCCGACAGTAATAAATAGCTTCACATCCATTCCAGTCAATTTAATTTATCTACCGTGACGTATTTCGGGACATAATTTTATTTATCGTAAAACGAGTTTTAGGGCGTTGTATAAACTTGGGAATATTTTACGGCCCAAATGTTAAGTTATTTATGCAACTGTTTAATAATTTAGACATGCGTTAAATCGATACAAGCAAACTCTTTTTGGCAATGTAGGCTCCTAAATATGTCTGTTGTAGAAATTTTCCAGATAACTAATCAAAATGATAAAAAACTGTGTTTGATAACCCGATGAGGCAGTTTGTGGGGGAGGGCTTTGTTCAGTAGTAGGATTTTATGGGCTGTAAGGGATGGACAACAGAGAACTAAGCAAAAGTATTGTTTTGTGGCCGCGTAGCACAATCTATCACCGGGTGGATTCGTCTCAGCGTAATCGAGAAAGTCAGTGTGTCTTATAAAAGATGGCGATAACTATCATACGTGTATAATATCAGATGTGCAGTGGTGAATAGCGTCACAGATATGTATATTAACATAGCGATTATATAAAATCGATTGTATTATAAAAAGGCCTCGTATAGCAGTAGATATCAGAGGTTACGGGTTGACAAGGATCGTTTTAAATACACCATTTACAGTACTGATGTTTAAAAGCAGCCACTCGGGGAAAAACTATTTGCACGACCATATTTAAGGTAGTAAGATTAAGCAATTATAGCAAGTACTATCCCTAGACATGTTGGGAAAATACGCTTTTAAACCGTTTAAGCCGTATAGTGGTGGTGAAAGACCCGCTTGCCAAGCGTGGAAACTATGGCAAAGTACCCCCCTCCCCTCTACTCATGAGGATCTATTGGGGAGGCTTATGCTTAGCAGTAGACTTTAGATGGCTGAGCAACGGTATGCTCTGTGGTGAGGAAATGTCGTCTCGTCCGCTGCGCTAAGCCATTGTTTTGTTGGTTTTCGCGTCTGCAGTCTGGTAGGAATTGTGGTTGGTTTAGTTCTAATGTTTGGTATATTATGGCTTCGTCATATTAAATATCGTAACATCGGTATCGATTATAGCCAAAATAGTTTTTACACTGATAGCTTAATTATTAGTTATAAAGTGATCTGTGTTATATTTCGGTAAGTGATCATAACAAAAAAAAAACGCAGGTAATGATTCTGACCAGGGTTATATGTACTGCCCGGTCATCGGTCCTTCCTCGGTGGAACCGATCAATTCTTATTGCAGCCAATATGATTGCCCTAATTTTTTTTCAAAATACATCATAGATAGATTTTGAAACGTCGGTGGAAGTTAAGTATAATAGCTTTGTTTATTTAATTTAGGTACATGAAATAGAATGACATCAAAATATGAACATATTGAGTGCAAAATTAACATCAGGATGTACAATCATGTACACACGTCATTAGCTACAGTAACGGGTATGGCACAAATACCTATATCATAATAGATTATATAAAACGATATATGTTGCGGAAAATTTTGGAAATTAAAAAAAAATCTTTATAAAAACATTGTACTATTATGACATAACATAAACATAAACACTCACGCCTGTCACCCAGAGGGGTAGGCAGAGACTACATACTTCCATTTGGCACGACTCTGACACACCTCTCTCGCCTCCTCTACATCCATATACTTACGCATACATGCTCGTCTATTAAGGGTACTCCTAATTTGGCCCATTTTCAATATATCGTCAATTTGGTCGATAAATTTTCGCATAGGACGTCCCTTTCCAACTCTTCCATTCACTTCTGCAACATAAATTTGCTTTGTCACTCTTTCCTCACTCATTATTTCTACATGATCAAACCACCGAAGCATTCCTTTCTTAATCCTGGTCATCGTCAGCATCGTCTTGCAAACCACACTCTTCTTTTATTTCACAATTTCTCACCCTGTCACTCGGATTCATCCCTAACATACTCCTTCGCGACCGTATTTCTACTGCACTTACTCTACTTTCGTGCTTCTTCTGCCACACCCAACTCTCACATAC
>DWHP01000611.1:0-18934 GCA_018247895.1 Parnassius honrathi
GTTTCTTTATTAGAACGTTAAATATATAATTATCTCGCATTGATATGCAGCCCGCAGTATCTCAGTAGCCGGGGATAGTTAGGAAATAAATGTTTTCTTCGCCTTCTGTGTTACGGTAGCAGCAGGGTATATATTATTTATTG
Organism: Parnassius honrathi; assembly: GCA_018247895.1. NCBI lineage: Eukaryota > Metazoa > Arthropoda > Insecta > Lepidoptera > Papilionidae > Parnassius > Parnassius honrathi. The sequence continues at coordinate 144 of DWHP01000611.1, forward strand.
CCGTTTAGGGCTGCTACAGTAGCTACAATGTGTATCCACAAAAAAGAAAAACTCAGCGCTACTACATTTCAAGTGACACTTAAAACAAGCCAAGATCATGCTCAACTGCTGTTTATATGCTGCAATTATATTAGTAGTATAGTTGTAGCACGAATGGGTCGGCTCGACCGGGGAAGTACCACGCTCTCACAGATCACAGAATAACAGCGTAAAATAGTAGTTTAATGGTGCTATGTTTCATATGGTGAGTGTAGAGAACCGGAGACCCTTATTACCGGAAACGAGGCATTCCAGTGTAGGAGTGACAACGCGTCTGCATTTTATTTTTTATAAATAAATGTAGGTGTCTATGGACCAAAGCATACACTTACAATCAGGTGGACTGTGTACTCTTTTGTCACCCCATTCTATAAAAAAACTTTAACGAGCTGATAAAGAAAGAATAAAAATTTGTGCGTTTTTGAGGTTTATGCATGGTGATATCGAAATCACTTGAAGCATACGCAGCGCTCCGTCTATCTTTCTTTTGTATGAGTGTAAGAACGTCTAATAATTTTCTTTTAAATCAAACTTATTCATTTCACTGCCTCATAATTCATATACATAGAAAAACACGGGTCACCGGCGGACCCAATGTTCATATTATACGAACATTTCGATTGTTTAACTATGTGTTTTTTTCGCGGATAGAGTAGTTCTAATTATAAAGTTATTTAAGATTATTTTGTTTAGTTTATTAAAATGATATTAAACCTTATTATTATTTTAAAGATAGAAAGTATGCGTCCTATAGCTCACGAGCCACACGACGGCTTTTAAACTGTCTGTCAACTACCAATACTACCTACTTATTATCAAGGTACTCATCTACACTTCTGGAATCCAGGCGACTTAAAAATTTTAAATTTGGAATCAAGGTAGACCATTAGAAGTACACATATAAAATCTTTAAAATTTAGCATTTCTCGATTATTAAGTGTCGACTAAGCTATTGGTGAAGTTAGTTTCGGGTACAGTACCTACTTGGATCTAACTTAGGAGCTATGCTGAGCACACGCTTTCCAATCGAAATAACAAATGATTTATGCCCAACCCACCGACTACGTGAATCACAATTGCTGTTAACTCGAGTGGATAAATTTGCACCCTGTTAATCTATACTCGTAAACAAACAATCAACAACAAGTTGATTGTTTGTTTGTTAACAAAAACTGTTTAATAATATGACTCCGAACGGGATGGCGTAATTATTATTTAGGTATGTACTGAATAAAACCTTTAATGTCACAAGCAGATAGATTTGGACCCTCTATTCTTCTATTAGTAGTAGCTTAGAGTATCCATATACTTGCCTGCGAGTATACATCGCCTGATTTGCCCACAGGCTAACTAGGCTGGAGCATAAGGCGCAAGATTCGGGGGGGCGCTGAGCTTGTCTCTGCAAGCACTACTTATCTACAGAACAAAATTTGGTATAGTAATATTCTTACATAATTTTTGGTACAATACAAGTAAACAAATTTTAAAAATAAGACTGAATTATTTGGTACCCTCCATCTTCCGTTGATTGACCGCATGCGATTCAAAGATTTTAAACTGCTCAAGTTACTTCTCTGCCTCCAATTTTATTAAGGTGTTTTGCGAAGGCTGTCCAAGGAAACTTCTGTGAACCATCTGTTCTATCTCTGCACAAGGAGAACCACTCACTGGCGCACTCCGCAAAGCAGAAAGTTGAACTTTTAGGTTCTTTTTTGAGTACAACTCGACTCTCGATGATGGGCCGCCGACCATCCCGCGGTGTGATTGCTCCATGTTAGATGTGCGATTTGCACAGCGCTCAGTGTGCAAAGCCCTCCTCTCCCTAAACGTCAACAAGTCGAGTGGATCTTCTATTGTGCCGAAGACGGGTGCTTCGGAGTAAGTACCGGTCCTTACGCGTGTTTTTCGGTACTTCTATTCCCTAGGCGTAATCCTGAACTGATGCAAAAGAGCTTTAGTGCGGCTAATCCCTAAAGGATGACCACTGTGACCTGAAATAACATACAGCTTATCACCATCGCCTTCTTGTTATCCCAAATAACGGAATTCATTATAAACTGCCAGCTCATAAGGTATCTTGAGGACCACTCCTACTAAGAATTATCAGCTGGTTCTAGTTCTAATCTTCTAATTTACCTGACTCTTAGATGAGCGTAAGCAGTAGAGTCCAAGAAAGAGGCCTTTGTCATTACTTAGGACATAGCGAAGGCCTACGATGGACTTTGGCACAAAGCGCTTATTTAGAAGCTTCCTTCCAATAGATTTCCCGACAAATTGTGTAATTGGATCATCAATTTTATCAGATCGGAGCACCAAGGTTGTAGTAGACTGAGCATACTCAGACTACGAGGCTATTAATGCTAGTGTTCCACAAAGCTGCGTACTATCACCTACGCTGTTTCTTTTGTATATCAATTACATGTTGCTGTTACTGGTGATACTTTTTACACCGACTGTGCTTATATTTTTCGCCTACAAGTCATCGAGTATCGGAAAATCTTGTGCCTGAAGTCGAGTATTTAATAAACAAAATCTCGGATTGAGGACAACTCTAGTCCAGTTTATACTTCAGAAGATACAAGTTTGCGCATTTACCGCTAAAAAGAACCTATTTGTCGTACCTCCTTAAATACAGGGCACTCATGCTGCTTCAGCCAGCATCGAAATCCTCGGCATTGACATATCAAATAACGTATAGTTGCGTACGTAGTATACGTTTAGTATAGTTCGGCAGTCACTTAGAAGGCAAAGCTAAACTGACCCCTAAAAAGTTTGGCGTGGCTTGCAGAGTGGATTAGTATTTCATGCCGCACACTGTTTGCAACTTTACAAGGCACAAGTTCGCTTTCACATGGAGTACTGTTCTTTACTGTTCTTATCTTTGGACCGGGGCGAAGTGATCGGTTCGATTCACTGGTGCTGCGAAGAGATGTTGCATCCCAGAAATAGACAAATTGTCCGTACCCTACCATTAGGCTACTGTCTCATACTACACTGTATTCTATCGCATTCTCTCGCAGACCAAATATGTATACGTTTGCCTCTGTGTAGTGTCGCTTTTACGTTTCATCCAATTTCAAATCACAACGATGATAAAGAAGTTTTCACTTTAAAAATCTATTAATTATATTCGTGGGCTGGGCAGTTATAGGCAGAACAGGCCGGTGGGGTGCGCATATTCATAGTTAGCCTAGGGCTGTCGGAAATTTACATCACAGGCACTGTAAAAGTAGTAGTCTCAAATATATACAATATGATAAACCGCCGACGTACGTAGGCATTCGCCTGCGGCAAAGTATAAGTTCAAATATGACATAGCAATCCTATGCATACAATAAAACTAGTTGCATTCTCACTAGATTAAATTTAGTTCTACCCCCCCCCCAATGGATTCCTGTATTGGTGGGTAACTTAGTAACCATGGCTTGATCACCGGTGGTTAACAAAGAGGCCGGCCGGAAGTAGCCACTCTGAGTGGGCTTGGCGAGTCCACTTCGGATTTGTGTCAGTGGGCTGCAGCGAGAGCGGTTCCATCTCGCCCTACCGGTGCAGCCGAAGTGAAGTCACGGAGTAAAAGAAGTGTTAGTATAGGAATGCGTCACTCACCCTATCCTCTGCGACTCTGACGGGGCCGCACCGTTGATACAGTGGAGGTAGGGCCACGGGGGTAGAGGAGTGTCGGTACTGCGAGGCGTCGCTCTCTCTACCTTCCGTGGCCGAATCTTGGCGGCGGAGCCAGAGACCAGATCTGCTATTGGGGTTGGGAAAGTGAGTTCTACCGAGCGCTCGATTTTCCTGGCCACGTGTTGTGTTGTTTCTGGTTTGTTTACCCACACATGTCACTCATCCTCATACATTATGCCATTCGGTCGAGCGACTGATCCGAGTCTGTATCCGAGCTGTCGCTGTCACCAAACTATGGTCTTGATCTCAGAGTAATTACTAGCATAGAGAGAGTCCTAAAATAAGGTAAAATTCTTATACTTTATACATACGACGTTTTATGTTTATTTATTTCAGGTTTCCTAAAGACCAGAGTATAAGAGATACATGGACGAGCTTTTATAATAACAGTCTTACCTGGTTTTCGCAGGAAAATCATGGAAAAGGGGAACTAGCGTACGGTCAACCTAACCGCAAGCAAACCGCTACAGATTGCAAATGCGTTGCCAAGCCTGAGGACTAAGATGTAATGCCCCATGCCACCCGTGAAATGTGGAATATGTAATATAGTGTAGTGTATGGTTAGTCACAGTTGTGAAATGTAGCTCGGTTCTCCACTTCAAACAATGTACAAGGTAAACCTAATTTTTCTAGAGCTATCACTTATCATTTAATCTACCAGATGACGGACCATCATTTTACGATGCAATTAATGCCACACCCACTATTCCTGATTTGTTGACAGTTCCCTTTTAATGGTTTACTGAAAATAATATTATGCTTACTTAAAATAAATAGGTAAATTTTTATATACACTTACACCAAGAAAAATAAAAATCCAACAACAGCTATATTGTCAAAAAAGGCTCCAAGCTAAACATATTTTTTAAAGAAAAAAGTTGCTAGGTTTAAAAATATTTTTTTCAGAATCAGGATGAAAAATCTTTGATAGATAAAGAAGAACGGCTGGTTCTTGAAAAATGTACCCATAAAAATGTATTCGTTCTTTTAGCTCTCTAGTCTAGAGGCTCTTTTAGCCTCACCAATATCCCGCAACACTACGCCTTAACCTGGGACGAGCCGTGAAATGGAGGGCACATCTACAGCCGAACCAAAATCGGAAACGAACCAGGGAGGGGAATATAAAAAGTTCGCTTATAAGCTTAGTGGGGCAGTAAGGAAAAGGTACCGAAGGCTGATAGCAGCTGAGATAGGAGCCGAAGAGGCTCTCTCGAAATTCCTCTGCCCAAATCTCCCACAGTTTCGTAGGCGAGAAAACGCAGTCGGTCTGAGGAAGAGTCCCCCAAAGACTAGCCCAGGAAGTCTGTGAAGCTGGCAAAGAGAGAGAAGAAGCTCAGCTTCAGTGCCGTAGCTAACTCCGCGCGCGTGGAAATTCGCAATTCGAATCCTACGAGCGTGGAGCAGATGCAGCTGTTCCACCGGGCACTAACACAGGTGATCGCTAAGACGGCCTGTGGGGTCAGCCGGGAATGGGACCAAAAATTTCGGCTTTCACTCACAAGTCAGGTTGAGTTCTGGTAAAGTGCCTCAATAAGGAGAGCCAGGACTGGATTGTGGGTCAAATCGGAAAACTGAAACCCTGGCCAGAGGCAAAGCTCTCAATAATACCCTAAGGCGAACTGCCTAAGCCTCAGCTCGGCATTACCCATTTGCCCCGCAGCGAAGCTGACTCTCCAGAGGAGGCGGTTATGCTACTGAGGGCACAAAATGAAGGGCTCCATACCGAGCTCTGGAGAATCCTTCACCGTAGGGACGAGAAGAATAGGTTCCTAGTAACCTTTTCTCTGGACGACCCATCGGCGGAGGCTTCGGACTTTAAAATGATAACTTTTGAAGTCAAGGGAGGCTCTGATGCAGTAATGGAGCTTGAACCACCCCAACTCCATTCACCCCAGCCCTCCACCACTCAGGGTGAGACTGGAACGCTATCAGTGAGAGTGATGAAGACCCAAGGCGCTGATCTCTCCTCGGTCCGACGGCCTCCGCCGGTGTCGTCCAAGGGTGTGGGAGAGGAGGTGGGAGCAGTACAACGATATGTAAGGCGGGGGTCAAGAGCGCCGGTAAAGGACGTCTTCATGCTCAAGAGGCGGGAAAGACCCCTGCACCCCTACGCCCATAAATGGCAAACCCCAAGGGTAAGACGAGGGTCCTCCAGGCAAATCTTCAACGTGCAGCAGCTGCTTTTGCCGTGGTAGAGGTTTGCTTTGCAGAGGACAACATTGACCTAGCCCTCATACAAGAGCCTTGGATGGCCAACAGTCGAGTTCTGGGATTGTCGACTGCCGGTAAGATTCTTGTCAATACTAAAGACAGTAGACCCAGAGTTTGTATAATTAACAACAAAAACATTGAACTTTTAACTGTTCCATAGTACTGCAATGATGACCTGGTTACAGCCTTCATAAATCTTAAGGGCTGCACAGGGGTCGGAGTTATCATTTGCTTAGCCTATCGTCCCGGAGGATCTGAGTTCTGATCCTACTACGGAGTTGGAGCGAATGGTGGAGTTCGCCCGAAAATACGACGCCGAACTTGTGGTGTGTTGTGATGCTAATGCTCATCACACAGCCTGGGGAAGCACTAACATTAACGAAAGAGTTGAGTTACTTTATGATTTTCTCATCTCCAACCGCCTGGTAAGCCTAAACTTGGGGTGTACACCAACCTTAGCTACCAATAACATATCGAGGCTGATACATGACTGGCATGTTAGTAGTGAAAACTCGATATCTGATCACAAACACATTAAATTTGTGATTGGAGCATCACCAACCTACAAAACCATTGCTTTTAGGGATCCAAAAGTGACCTCCTGGTATATCTACAGAATTAGCCTAAGGATGAATTTGGAAACGTTTCCCAAAAGCATCAAAATGATTGAAGGTATGGAGTAAGCGACGGAGACAGTAGCCGTTGGTATCCGTGAAGCCTTCGAGGTTAATTGTCCCGGCAAAATCAAGACTTTAACACGAAATGCTCCTTGGTGGAGTACTAAGCTAAAAGAATTTGAGGAAAAGATCAGAAAACTATTTAATAGGGCTTAGAAAACCAAAGAGTGGGACAGTTATAGTGCAGCTCTAACTGAATATAATAAAGAAATTAGGAAAGCCAAGAGAGCATCGTAAAGGAAGCTATGCGAGGAAATTGAGTCTTTGCCTCGAAGTGCAAGAGTACACAAAATGCCTAATCAGATCGGGTTTCTTAAAAAACTTGATGGTAACTTCACTAATAGTGATACAGAAACATTGGAGTTACTAGCGTCAACTCATTTCCCAGGGTCACATAAGACTTCTTTCAGCCTTGAATTCTTTCAGAGCCCTACGAAGGTCTTGTAATGAGGTCTGGTGTAGGGCTGCAAGGATAATAAGGCCAAACCTGATGCAGTGGGTTGTTGACTCCTTTAAAGCATTTAAAACAAGCGGGTAGGGTGGAATATTTCCCATCCAACTACAGAGGGTATCGATACGCTTCTTCCCTATCTGGTGAAAATCTTCAGAGCAAATTTTGCATGGGAATATATTCCAGAACGATGGATAATTGTCAAAGTCCTTTAGACCCATAAGCCTATCTTCCATACTACTATATTTATATATATATACTTATATATTACTACTAAGATATATAAGGGATGTAGCTCTAGCCACAAGGCCCATACATTACAACCAGCATGCTTACCGCAGAGGCAAATCTACGGAAACGTCACTGATCAGTGTCATTGACAGGGTCGAAAAAGCACTGGAGGATAAAGAAAAAGCTCTTTGTGTGTTTCTAGATATTGAGGGCACCTTCGACAGTAGCCACACATCACTGCTGATTGGGGCCCCGACATCTAAAAACGTTGACCCTACAACCATCAGATGGGTGAAGTCGATGCACTCAGACAGAAAGGGAAAAATAGCGTTGATTCAGACTTCGATAGAGGTCGCTTCGATAGACATCCCAGTATGGTCCTATGGCTGTACAGCAGCATAGTGAGGCCGATTCTCACCTACGCCTCCATTGTCTGGTGCAACATGGTCAACCAAAAGACGGCTGCGGATAGACTAAATAGTCTACAAAAGACTGCCTGCTTGCCACTTCTATGCCTAACGTCCCTTGATCTTTATCTAGACAAGGAGATTGGTTTGTACAGGATTAACGCCCAGGGCGGTCTAAGCTTGCTCTCCTACAGATTGAGATCCATGCTCGACTCAGGTAAGGAAACACCGGTCTTATGCATGATCTCAGATATCATGCGCCCGTATTTTGATAAAAATTATATAGTGGAACTACCTTCCAGAGGAAACTAGCTGAATGGCCAGGTTATCTGTGAGGTCGGTAGCCTCATATGGTATACCTATGAGGGTGGCACTGAAAATTTCGGGAATCAAGGAATTGACACAACATTACTATTTAAAAATGTATTTATTGCTTTTCGAAGTATTCTCCGCGAAATTTGTTTTAGTTTTTTTACATTCCCAATCTATCCAATGGTTAACATAAGAATGATCAATTATAGCGATTTGTGAATATTAAATTGTTTTGTGATAATTTGTAGGAGTCATCGGTGTAGCATAAGTCGCAACACAAAAGAATATGAGGTAAGCTTGTTGACTCATAAAGTTGCTATCAGTTTCACTGCGGAAACTCGAACAGTGTTTTGTAAAAGTTTAAATAGGGGGTTTATAAAGAAATAAAAAATAATATATTTCATACAATTTGTTTTATTTAATTTTATAATGTGTCACATAGTTACCTATACACGAAATGTATTATGCGTAACACATAAATCTAACACACAACACACATTATTAACCTTAACTACTATAATCTACAGTAACATTTCTGTTTTTATCTATTTTAATAATAGTATGAAACTCAGCATAAACTATACAGTTAATTCTTTGTATTAGTAAGGATTCAATTCGTACTTCTAATCTTATACTACCATGTTTTATGAGATTCTAATGAAATTATGAGTTAGCTGATAAATCAGGAGTTAAGTCAAATGCTAACAGACAGTAACCTTTGGTATGCTGTTCACAAGAGATTCCGTTTCCTTCATTAAGAAAGTTAATACCAGTTCCCGAGAATAGAGTATGATATGCTGATGTAAATATACTACTATTCAAAGATGGTTGCAAAGCTTTTGAAGGTATTTGTTGACCATCATTATATAAGCTGAAAGAATTAAAACCATAGTTTTCAAACTTAAATGTATTTTTAGTAAGGGAACCATAAGAATATATTATCAAGAGTTTTTCCTTGAATACCCGATGGAATTGTCAAATTGTCAAAACTTTTATTTCAGCTCGAGTAATAGGATATTTAGCAGTGGTGGAAACCAAATTTTTTTGGTATGCGAGTAATACACTTGGATTAATTCGTGCTCGTTGGACAATAAGAGTTGCGTCCGTAATGCGAACTTTAAACTTCATATCTTTTGATCCAGCAATTAAATTAAAACTCTCTTGATCGAACTAATTTTACACTCATTTCAACACAATTAATTAAAAATTTATCTTGGTTAAAAATGTCACCGTGAAGATGTCCAATCATTTCTATTTCCTTACTTTCACTAACCTATTTCTGTCTTTTAATAAGTCCTACGTTTTTACCATCTGTAGAACCCATTTTTCCTGCTGTATCCTCATACCAAAGACTACAAGTTGGATGAGATTGTTTAGCAGCAGGTGCATAGTTTAAAAGGGTTTCCGTGTATGCTCGATATGCATAGGTATTATTAAGTGGTGATACGAGTTGTTTGGTTTAAATAAACATCAAGATGACTAAAAAGTGAATGCAGCCAATTATTGAACAGATCATTATGTTTTGTATAATTTTAGCAACATATATATTAATTGTTTACACCAACACTTTCATTTTTTATTTCGCCCCTTAGAACTTTAGACGAGTGTAACGTTTCACTTTATGCGTCCGTTTACTGCTATTGTCGCCGGACCAAGTAGATGTGGGAAGTCAAATTATGTAAAAAATTTCATAAAATCAGTTACAGAAATATGTAATTACGATTTTAATCAGATCACATGGTGCTTTGACGAAATGCAACCTTTGTATAATTTACCGAATGTTAACTATCATCAAGGAATTCTCAATCTTAATATGTTTGATGGTGAAAACCCACATCTTGTTATTATTGATGATCTAATGAGAGAGTCTGATGGAAGGATTGTGGATATTTTTACAAAAGGTAGTCATCATAGGAATCTTAATATATTTTATTTAACACAAAATTTATTTCATCAGGGTAAAGGTCAAAGAGACATTTCTGTAAACTCAAGCTATATAATATATTTAAAAAACCCTTGAGATAAAACTCAAATAAGACATTTAGCATGACAAGTGTCACCAGATAACCATATTTTCATCAACAAAATTCATTTAAGAAACCTACAGAGATGCAACTCTAGAGGCGCATAGATATTTAATGGTAGATTTAAAACAGTCTTCCCTTTTAATGGTTTCTGTCTAGTCTACGTCCCCACAAAAAAGTTTAAATACACCAAGAATCAAAAAATTCAAATCATTTCTAAACAATGCATCGTCGACTCACAACGCATAAGCACATTGTATAAACTTAAACCAAAACATCAAAGAGCATTACTTAAAAAGTGTGATGAACAAAAAACAAATTGTATTTGTGAATGTATTCACAACGTTTTACAAGGAAAGGTAAAATAGAGTTTTCTACATCGAGCAGTAGAAATAAAAAATATATAACTAAAATACATAAAAAGCTTGATCGGGAATAGTGGACCCCGTACTAGAAGCAATTAACAGAATCCTGCTGGTTTTGGTAGTATTGGTAAATTATCAAAAGTCGTGAAGGGTAAAATGGTTAAAAAGCATGAAAAGGAAATATAGTGAGAAAGGTGAAATAAATACAATCACAAGAAAAATACACATTACATAAACCCACTCGAAGAAACTTCCCGCGTAATAGATGCATTCTATCAAATATTAACGAACTGTGGCAAGCTGATTTAAGTGTTATGCGAACATATTCTCAATATAATGATGCTTTCAACTACATACTTTGTGTTATTGATGTATTTAGAAAATATGCTTTTGCAAGACTAATGAAAAAGAAAAACTCAGAAACAACTAAAGAACGCTTTGAAAGTATATTTACTGAAAGTAATTTAACACCTACTCACGTAAAATCTAATACAGGTACAGAGTTTGTTTCAAAAGATGTACAAAAATACTTTAAATCCAAAAAGATTAATTACTGTACCACTAACAATCCTGACATTAAGGTCAGTATTGCTGAATGATTTCAACGAACTCTAAAAATGAATATGTGGCTTTATTTCACTCTTAATAATACTTAAAGATATATAAATGATTTACAGGATTCAATATACTTTCATAATCACAGCTTTCACTCTAGTATTAAGATGTGCCCATGTGATATAATTCCAACATTATTATGACAGTTTGGACTAATCATTATGATATACGGTCAAACAAACTTTCTTTAGAAATCCTTTCAATAATTTAATGAAATTAAATTGAAAATAATTTCAATGCAAGTTTCAATTTTAACGTGGTAGAGCCACACTGCAGCTATATTATAGTTGTGGCACAAATGGGTCGGCTCGACTGGGGAAAGACCACGCTCTCACAGAATATCAGCGTAAAATAGCACCTTAATTCTGCTGTGTTTCGTATGTGAGTGTAGAGATCCGGAGATCTTTTTTCACTGGAAACGAGGGATTCCATCTTAGTCCTCAGGGGTGACAACGTATCTGTGTTTCGATTATTAATCAAGGATAAATGTAGATGTCTATGAGCCACAGCATCAACTTACCTTCAGGTGGACTGTGTGCTCGTTTGGCACCCTTATTCTATACAAAAGGTGATTATGTTCGAATAACTAAATAAACATGTTTTACAAAAAGTATATGAATTGGAGTGATGAAATATTTATTATATCTTCAATAATTGATAGATCCCCATGGGTTGTTTATACAATAACAGATTTACAAAATGAACTAATAGGTGATAAAATAATTGACTCTCGTAATTCAGGTAACAGAAAAGAAGTATTAGTGAAGTAGAAAGTTTATCCAGATAAATTTAACAGTTGGATTTTAGCTTCTAGTTTAAAAGAAATATGAATAAAGAATGTTTCTATTTAACTTTGCTCAGTAATAAATAAATGGAATGCTTTCCTGATAACAAGACCACAAATTTTTCAAGAAAATTACCAAAAGCTATGAAATTAGAAGGTGAATGGCCGGTTGGAGTTGTTGAGTTTCAATATCCGTGTATACTATTCAAGATCATGAAATGTTATGTACATGTACAAAATCCATGTTAATGACTAACGAAGAAAAACCATCAACAATATACTACAAAAACATATTCCAGCTACCAATTATGATAATGTTGAGCACATTTTTAGAGCGTTTAATGGTATTGGAGAAAACTTGAATTTTCGCTATGATGAAATAACAAAATTTGTGTCTGTTTCTGATTTGGATAAAAATATATCATCCGTAACAGTATCACCCAAATTAATTTTACAACTAGGTTATGAACCAAACAAAAATTTTCTAGAGAGAATTTTTGGAAAGTGTCCTGCTAATTTACACTTAGCGTTAGCATCTCAACTATTTCTATATTGCGACACTATCGATCCTCAGACTGTGGGTAATATTACGACTCCTTTACTAAGAGTCATTTCAATAAATCCTACAAAATACATACATTTACGGTGCAAATAAAATGCATGTTTTCTCTCCACTTCACTACTTACCTATTATGCGAAGAGAGTTTGATACGCTGGAAATAGTTATAAGATCGAGCACAGGACAAAAAATACCATTCTGGTTTGGAACCGCGTGTATTAAACTACATTTTCGAAAATTATAGTAATGAATTCTCTTCGTGGTCATCATAAATTTCCATACGAAAATTAGTATACACATCAAGCTGGGTCAAGAGTTGGAGCACTTTATAAGGGATCACCATACCAACGCGGTCATGGTATTGGGAGCTTCTTATGGGGGTATTTAGATCAGTTTTACCTTTACTTTCAAGTGGTGCTTGAGTGATTAGAAGGAGGCATTAAGCGCTGGAGTAGGACTTTAATCGGATATGGTTCTCAAGTGCGTTCTACGGAAGTCCCAATAAAAGATCGTATAAAACAAGTTAGTACGAATTTAAAACGAAAGGCTGATGACAAAATTGATCAGTTTAACATGACAAGATCCAGGTATATAACTAAAAGAAAACGATTGGCCTCGTTCATTCCACCATTAACTGCTAAAGTGAAAGCTTCAAAAACTTAGTCTAAAACAAAAAATATCAAAGATATATTTTCAAATTAAATATGTCCTTCCTTCACAATCATTCTGTGAGTGCATTAAGTTAGAATTAGATTTAATTGCACTACCGCCTACCGAAACAAGCATTGAAAATGGATTGTGGATTCACTATAAACCAATTTCATCTCTTGCTGATGATGAAACTGTCGAGTTTCAAGTTCCCGGGACAGGCGACATCGCCTTTCCTGGGAACTTATATTACATGAATTTGTCTCATTACTCCACATAGAGGCAAAAGTATTAAATCAAGATTCAACTAACTTGATATCAGCTATAGTAGTAGCACCTGTAAAGCCAAAAACTTGTATCACCACCTAATGATACCTATGCATATCGAGCATACATGGAAACACTTTTAAACTATGCTCTTGCTGCTAAAGAATCCCATATTACTTTTAGTCTTTGGTATGAGGATAAAGCAGGAAAAATAGATTCTACAGATGGTTAAAACATAGGATTTGTTAAAAGACAGGAATTAGTTAGTGAAAGTAAATAGTAATGATTGGACGTCTTACGGTACATTTTCAACCAAGATAAATGTTTAATTAATGGTGTTGAAATGAGTGCAAAATTTGTTCAATCAAGAAAGAGTTTTAGTTTAATTCCTGGACCAAACGATGTAAAGTTTAAAATTTGCGTTACGGACGCAACTGTTATTGTCCGACGAACACGAATTAATTCGAATGTGTTATTCGCACATCAAAAAGTTTTAGCTTCTATCACTGCTAAATATCCTAAAAGTTTTAATAATTCCATCGGGTATTCAAGGAAAACTCTTGATAATATATTCTTAGGAGTCCTTCATTTAATAGTTCCCTTACTAAAAATCCATTTAACTTTGAAAACTATGGTATTCATTCTTTCAGCTTATATATTGATGGTCAACAAATACCTTCAAAAGCTTTGCAATAATCTTTTAATAATAGTATATTTAAATCAGTATATCATACTCTATTCTCGGGAACTGGTATTCACTTTCTTAACGAAGGAAATGGAATCTCTTATGAACAGTATGCCAAAGGTTACTGTCTATTAGCATTCGACTTACCTCCTGATTTATCAGCTAACTTATCATCTCATTGGAATCTCATAAAGCATGGTAGTATAAGATTTGAATCTCACTTATAAAGAGGATCCTATGGCCCTGCCAATATGCGACAAAGGTAGAACACCATCGGGTTTTAGTCGGTGCAAATCCGACATAACCCACCCTTGCCCCCGCGAAGCGGCCAGTCGTATAGGTATAGTGTATATGGTATAAAACTTAGTTGTATATAGCCTATCAAAATTCTAACTGAATACAAATAATTTAGTGATATAAATAATAAGTGTAGCCTACATGCTACGTGTTCAGTTCAAATGAAATTACTAAAATATAGGCTTACGTGCTATGCCAGTGCAATGTTTGAAACAGCCGCAGAGAAATTTAAACATTATGCTAATTTTTCATTTATTTTATCCGTGCACAATTATATTTACTAAAACTATACAATGTATAACGTAGTGTGGCCGTAGAAGGAAAAGGAGAGATCTCCCGCCGGACAAGGTGTTCTGCCCGGGGAGCGGCCAACACTCCATATGATAGTTCGGAGATGTTCTATATACACTGTTTACGATTCGGAACTTTCGATAGCGCGATTTAGGCTTCTGTGTGTTTCGCTTGTGGCGCGACGACAGCGCCGTCACATCACCCCCCTGCTCAGACCGGAGGTCGATAGTGCAGCCTCGTTGCCGACGAATGTGCAAGTGCCAGGAGATTGCCTTCTAGTCTGCGGTGAGTCGAAAAGAAGGCAAGTAATCTGCGAAGGTGCCGTGAAGTAGAGGCGAGCAGTATGGCTCAGAGCCGTGCTGAACACTGTATAGCGCAGAGAGTAGCTTGAAGGATCGGGAAGCATTATTATTCCAGTGCCGCGATGAATCTTGTGAAGCTAGATGGCTTGCAGGATATGAGGACTACAGACGATATCAGCTCGGGAGTGAATGGGTGGGGTACCCTATGACGATGATGAAGCTTGAAGTTTCCGAAGGTTATTGGTTGCGTATTCAGATCACGTCGGGGTCATCATTGTGGCCGTGGAAGGAAAGGGGGAGATCTCCCTCTGGGCAAGGTTTTCTGCCCGGGGAGCGGCCAACACTCCGTGTGATAGTTCGGAGATGTTCTGTATAATGTTTATGATTCGGAATTTTGATAGCGCGATTTAGCCTTCGGTGTGTTTTGCTAGTGGCACGACGACAGCACCGCTACATACATATACCGTACTCATTTTTGATAATACTTTTATAAGTACTTTTGGAAATTGGGTTGTATATCTTAATAAATAAAATACAAAAACTGGTCCGATTTATCAAGACCGCATCACCATTCACCATTAGGTCGGATATTAGAAAAACACTAACGTATTATTCTCTTTTATCAACCCGTTAAATCCATTCCTGGACAAAGACATCTTCGTTGGAAGGGAGTATTTGTCATATTTGAAACAATCGGCAATCGTATTGACATTCGCAGTACCGGATGTCTCGCACCATCTTCGGTCTAGATAATTTTGGCCTTTTTTATAGACGCACACAGTCCACGTGATTGTAAGTGGATGCTGTGGCTCATACACATCTACATCTAACCTCGATTAAAAATCGAAATGCGTGTTGACGTGTTGTCACCTGTGAGTACTAAGAGGGAATGCTTTGTTTCCAGAAAAAGGGTTACCGGTTCTCTACACTCACCATTCGAAACACAGCATTGAGCTGCTGTTTTACGTTGGTATTCTGTAAGAGTGTGGTCCTCTCTAATCGAGCCGACCCATTCGTGCTATAGCCATAATATGGCTGCAGCATAGCTCTACCACGTAAAGACAGTATCTTAATAATAAGAAGTCCATTACGTTTTTCTAGTATGTCCCATAGTCGCCTCTTCGCCATCCATGGGACGAAATGGGCTAATGACTCTTACAGCATCACCAATAGGCAGATAAACAATTATTGAAATAAATGAGACGTTCATGTTCTTTCATTAATTTCACAACGTGAAGGGAGGCGGCATCAGCTCAGGGTTCACTGTTCAACCATTGGCCACACAGTACTCGGTGACTACACGTACAGTGAACGACAAGACACCGCTCCACACAGGATGTTCCTTCATGCCACTAGGTAAGAATTCAATAAATTAATGAACGAAATTTACTGTATAGTATACAGATAAATAAAAAAGTGCATATCGCTTACAAGCGATCTCTCCCAGCCAACCACATTGCAGAGGATGTGATGAGCTGTGTGAAAGTGTAAGGGTAAGTCCACACGGCGCGTTACGTCAGCGTTGCGTTGATGTAGCGCTGTTACTGCGTCGTTTTGCATAATAATAACCATGCTGTCCATACAATGCGTTGTTGTTGACGTAATGCGCACAAGACTGGCTGAAAGCCCTCGAGACGAAGGCGCAGGGGTGTACTGCTTGCGACGCCGGAGCGGCGCGCTCAGTTGTTTGTGCGTTGATAGCACGTAAGCTAATTTCGGTTTTTCTTTGAATTTAATTGCAGATTAAAATGAGTACCATTATATAAACTGATATGGATTACTTGCGATGACGCAGCGCCAGTGTGGACGGCAATGCGTCAAAATATTTGCGTTGCGACAATGCAACGCAACGCAACGCGTCCTGTGGACTCTAAGTGTGTTCGCAAGTTATTTCAAAATACACGCAACCTATATATGATTATATACCAATTCAATAAATACATACATATTTTAATTAATAAATACATTGCAGTTACAAAATATGGAAATATAAGAGCATAAATAAACAAGCTTAAGTGAAATAAAAAACTTAACAAAAAAAATTGGTAGCAACTTAAGCTTTCGACGTGAATTCAGGTAGATATAAAGGAATGATAAATTACTAGTCAAGTCTTATCATCTCTGAAAATTGAGATGGAATTTATCATAAACTGTGATAAATTCCACCTCAATTTTAGTGATATTGCTTTAATTTTATTTAATTTAAGAGAGCCGTGATAAATAAATGATAGATTAAATGCGTACTGTAAATTTCATAATACTCGAACAAACTTATTTTGATCCTCCCCGACATTAATGAAATTTTCAATTGCAATTTTAAGTGTTGAATTACCACTTATGTGGTAGAGCCACTGCAGCTATATTATAGTTGTAGCACGAATGGATCGGCTCGACCGGGACAGGATCACGCTCTCACAGAATACCAGCAATATATAGCAGCGTAATGCTGTTCTGTTTCCTATGGTGAGTGTAGAGATCCGGAGACCCTTTTTACTGAAATTGATGTATTCCATCTTAGTCCTCAGGGATGATAACGCAGTTGCATTTTGATCGTTAGTTGAGGATAAAATAAATGTGGATGTCTATGGGCCACAGCATCCACTTACCATCGGGTACTCGTTTGTCGCCCAATGCTATTAAAAAAACTTCCTCAGTGATTATGGAAAACATCATAAGGAGACCTGCATGTCTGAGAACATGTGAAATCCGCCAACAAATACTGGAGCAAATTATCAGAAATGAGTGGATGAGGCCTGTGTCTGTGCCCATTACTGGGACGTATTTAGACTGCGACTTTTTGCTTTATTTAACTGGCTCGTAATTTTGTTGACTATTTTTAAGGCCTGTCGGTAGCTACTTTGACACATGTGAAAGATGTTTTCATGTTCTGTTTTTATTTCAAAAAAAACGTTACCCTCACACTAGAGTTTTCTCTTGTATCGTGGGGCAGTGTACAAACATAAATTGCACCAGGACATATAAATATTTGTTCCGTGCGGAATTCGAACCCTTGCCCCTCAGCGCTGCGATTTATTGCTAAGCCAATGCACCATGGTACCGTCAAATTCTTAATGTTTTGTTGTTTAATTAGGCATGGAACTAGTCTAATTAATACTAGTTTTTACGGATTTTATCGCGTATATTTAACTTTTTTAATATCCGACGTTTCGAGCACTTTACAGCAACGTCGGGTATTAAAAAAAGTTAAATATACGCGATAAAATCCGTAAAAACTAGTACTGTTTAAATGTGTAGTGCTCGCGTAAATATAAGAAACCATTAGTTTAAGGAATCCATCGCACCATTAAGATAATGTTCTTATGTGGTCCAGCCACGTTGCAGCTGTATTGCAGCTGCAGCACGTGTGGGGCACGACCATTTTGATACACGCTGTATCAAAATGGCATCGTAAAAGAGCAGCACTGGAGGTCGTATTTTTAGAGTAATTAGTATCAGATACCCTTTTAAATCGTAGCTTGTTATGGCCTCCTAATAAACTGTTATCCCTACACCAGTTATTTATGGCGTTTAGGGCTCTTTGTATTATTGACGATAAAGTACGTAAAAGGGGGTCGTTGTAGAAGCGTGCACGTCGCGACCCCTGCCAGCCCTTTTCAGGGCTGCAATTCTACATAGCTGCGCACCCATGCAAACGAGGGTTAGGGCGTCTCCCCAAGGCGACGCACACCAGCTCGTCCCCGTTGGTGTGGAATGCAGCGCTCAAAGCGGCGATGGGGACCGCCACCCGTCGCGCACAACCCGACACGGCGGAGAGTGGAGGACAGAGTGCAGAGTTGGCATGTGGAATGTTAGAGGGGGCATGAGAGATAAGACGAATGAGCTGATCGAAATAATGAAAGAAAGCGAATTAGATGTCGTGTGTATGTCGGAGACCAAACGGAAGGGCAGTGGTACTGAAGAGCTCCCTGGCGGGGCGTTAGC
>DWHP01000612.1:0-18933 GCA_018247895.1 Parnassius honrathi
CCCTAAGGGCGAAGCTTTCAAGAGAACTATTAAAATGACGTTGAGATTGTAATATTTATTAGTCTACTCAAAAGGGTAAATAAATATATTTTATATAAAATGTAGAAGCCAACTTCAAAGAGCTTTTAAAATTTTAGGTTTTCATTCAAAGTATGTTTTAGTATCAACTTTAAAAGTTATTTCAATTCGGTTTTTACCGGTAACAAAACTTTCCATGTTAATTCTACGGTATCATAACGGAGGAATAGACGTATTAGTAGTCTGAAGGCATATGGAAGTAGTAAATAAAAAGGAAGTAGTCCATTTACCTTCAGACAATATATGCTCGTATCTCATCCACACTTCTGTAAAAAAGGACTAAAAATAAGGTCTGGTGGTTACGTTCCAGGCGGTCCTTACAATTAATGCTGTGCACCCACAACAAGTAGATCAAAAAGGTGGTTTTTTGATCTTATATTATTTGATTTCCCGCGTATATTTAAAAAAATATATATATTTCAACTCAATAAAGTGCACAAGAAGTAATGCAAAAAGTATGTGCACTATAAAAATACACTTATAAACACAGCCATATTTATTGTAACGCGTATGCCCAAAGATCGGAAGTAAGCTGGGATGGATCCAATGGAGTATCAGATACACTAGCCCAGTCACAGTACCGCCAGACCCGAAAACTAAGAATTTATGATTAAAAATATTGACATCGGCTACAATACAAACCGATTTCGACCAACTTGAACCGATTGTACAGTCAGGTTACTCTATGCAGGCAGGTTTTGTGACCACTAGATCATTAAAATAATAATGTTAGCGATCCGTATATCGTGTCCACTGTAGGTAGCATGTCTTATGTAAAAACTGGGCGGTTTGGTAACTGTCGAACATAATCAAACGCTAGTTGAAAAGGCTGTTAAAAATAAAACATATTATGATGGTTTGTCATGTTTATTACAAATTGAGTACAACGATGGCAGCTCGTTGCTCAGCGATGTATTTTAGTTTTATCTTATCTTAAAGTTATACTAACAAACTGTTGTTAAAATGAGGAAAAATTAAATGTCTATTGATATCTTCTATAACACTTTTCATTTATTTCCTATTATTATACGTTACCAGTCTTGTACCATAATTTGTTATTTTATAGCCCTTTTACTTATTCTTTTTTCCCTAAAGTAAATAAGTCACTCCTGCTAGGAATTTATTTGATTTGTGAATTTGTGATTGTCCTTCATCACATCTATTTATTAATTTTGTTTATAAAGATTTTGAGTGTTGTATATTACCTGTAAATAATTCGTGTCATTATTCTTTATGTGGATAGTCTTTTATAGAAGAAGGGGCAAACGAGCATGTGATTCTTCTGATGGTAAGTGACTACCAGCGCCCATGAACAAGTGCAATACCAGGGGAATTTCAGGTGTGTTGCTGGCTTTTTGAAAAAGAGTTAGCTCGTTTCTTAAAGAAAGATGCTATTAATAGAATACGGTGCTAAAAAGTTATGATTGTGTTGTATCGATTTGTGTAACTTTTTTTAATAAAGTATATTACTTTATTAAAAAAAAGTTACTTAATTTTACAAATGAATGTGTTTAATATTAACATCATGCCACTAATGAGAAAAAGCCGAAATCGTAAACGCAACACACGATTCAAAGTGACCTTGCTTGTTGCAGTGTACAATTTTCCAAGGATTCAGTGTTCGTAGAACTAACCAGGAAAATACGTTGATTTACGGTACTGAAACTAAAACAAAGAGCTCTGTTGATGTTTTCGATCAGTATTAAATACACATGTGCGTGTTTACTACACGTATTGACAATCGTGTTGCTCTGTATCAGCGCAGTAATCTGATAAATCGCTCGAGTCGGGTTTAAGAACATTATTCACTGTATATTCATCCATTTACCCATTACATCCCTTCAGAAATCACGCTGCTCAATACAAACCTCCCACAAGGAATGCCACAAAACGCAGTCCCGAAACACTTACACCTCTATTAACTTCCTGCATGTCTTCATGTCACTTACCGTTACGAAGTTGTCGGTTTTCTGAGCTATATGGCCACCCCATTGCCACTTCAGCTTACCGATGCGTAGAACTTGTCGGTTGCTCTAGTTCTACTGCGGATATCCTTATTTCGAATTCTATCACGCAGAGAAACGAGAATAGCCCTCTCCATAGCCCGCTGAGTGATCTTGAACTTTCTGTTACGGCCAGCAGTGAAGGACAACGTCTCGGATCTACGAGTACACGTCGTCACCGCCACACGCAGTAATAGTACTCTCTTGTTTTCAAGTTTTGAGGTACCTATACGATAAAGTGACGATCACCGGAGATGCAGCAAGTCGATGTATACGGATGGCTCAGGACCGAGCTTTGTGGGATTCCTGGGGGAGGCCTATTTACAGCAGTGAACTTGTGATAGCCTGTCATGATGGTGATTATGAAGATGTAAGACACAAATTGCAGGTTTACGCTTGCTTAAGAATACTTCAAGCCTATATCCGATTTAATCTCGTAAGTCTTGCAACTCATAAAAGAGCTAATAGTTACGGCAGTATAATAATTACTGTATAAATGACAACTACATGATAAGCGCAAGCACATAGACACGTACCTACTTGTATTTGATATAATTTATAAGTAACAATTAACAAAAATTAAAACCGACTGAAAAAAAGACATAACAATAATGTAATATTTTTTACATAATAGCTGCTGGTAATAGCACTGCAAACTGCAATTGTAATCCTCTGCAATTATGATTTGCAAATCTGAACAATTGCCCAGCCGTGTATTGACAGTGTAAGAATATCAACTACCCTACATCTTCGTAAGAGGCGATTGAGTGTGATAAGACAGGAGATGGGCAGCAGCGTCTTCACAACTCCAACTACAAAATAATAGAAACTGCAGTTGCTAACCCGTCTGCCAAGCGTGGCAACTATGGCAACCATCTCCCCTATGAAGCAATCTATAAGGCCTGTGTTCAGCAGTGGATATTTAATAGGCTGTAACGGTAAGTGTAAATCTAAAGTCGGTGCTTAGATAAAGGCTGTCGGAGAAGTACGAGTAAACCCCGACTTTAGAAGCTATTATGTGGTAATTATTTTGTCTTCTAGTTATATGACCTGGTTATTTTACGTGGTAGAGCCACGTTCCAGCTATACTATGGAAGTAAAACTTCTTTACGCACGCTTGACTTGGGGAGTAAGCCGGCGAACGCGTGACGAAAGCGTTACGAAAAGTGTGATCGGGGGAAGCGAACGGGTGTTGAGTGGGGGATATAAGCAAGAGAGAGCAGTGCGCACTCACATTTTCTTTCTTTCTTTCTCTCATAGCCAGTTATTTTTCGTAATTTTATTTCGTTTTGAATGATTTTATGAATTAATATTTTGTTCAATACATTAAATATTCTACGTTTAAAGTGAATGAAATTGTAAATTCGTTTTAAAGTTCATGTTTTGTGAATTTTCCGTTGAATAATAACAAGTTATGGAAGGAAGCCGAGGAGCTAAAGAAGTGTTACTTCAGTCGTGTGGTCATACTTGTTAGAGTGAGAGGGTCCGTGGATGATTTAAAAACTCAATTGCAGCCGGTAGGTGGCACCGTTGTTGAGATCCAGAAATTACCCGTGCAAAGCCGTGGCAGTTCGCTAGTGTGTAATAAAAATCGAACCAAATCAGTAATTTATTTAAATGTAGGCAACGTGTGAAGATATGACTCCCACACGACTGAACGTGTGTATATTAACTAATATTGTTACAGTTTATTCATATTATTTTGTTAGCAACTCGAGAACAAAGTTGACGACCCATTTTTTTTTTAGTTTCATATCGTCGTATGAAGCTCTGGAATTCGCTGTTCTAATATTAGTGTGCACTCGGAGCGTTCTTTTTGTTTTATGGGGACACTTTATTGCATTCTCTTATTTATATATGACGACCTAATTTAAGTTGAGCGTGCTATTCGTAATTTAGTTGTTTTGTTCATCGCGTTGAGGAGGCGTTAAAAACCCACTATCCCATATCACCCCGTGGGTGTCGTAAGATTCGATACAGGCAAATGAAACAGGAGATGGGCAACAGTATATTTCTGATAACCTAAAACATTAAAAAGAATCCGCCTGCTTGCGTGGCAACTATATCAAATATCTAATAGGCAATCTAAATATATAAAAAATATATAATATATAAAAAGGCCGTGGTAGCTCAGATGGTTAGCGCTCGCTGTAAATTTTACAGTACGCAAGCAAACCGGGTTCGGTCCCCGCCGGCACCAATGAAATTGTTAATTGCAATTTTAAGTGCTGATTAACCGTGTGCTCGGCGGTGAAGGAACACATCGTGAGGAAACCTGCATGTCTGAGAAATAAGAAGATTTTGAAGACTTGTGAAGTTTGCGCCAACATGCATTGGAGCAGCGCGGCGGACACTTCCTCGCCCTAAAACCCTCTCAGAAATGAGAGGAGGCCTGTGCTCTGCAGTGGGAACGTATATAGGCTGTAACTTTAACTTTTTAACTTTAATAGGAAATCTGTGGGAGTAGTCTGTGTTCAGTCGTGGGCTTTTGATAGGCTGTAAAAATAGGGAAATTACACAATATTTCGTCGTGTTTATTACAATTTTTATTTTTCCCAAATGCCTGGCTTATTATTTGGTGTATTTGTCTACCAAGTAGCGGTACCGAGTCCGAATTTATAGATAGCGAACAAAATTGCTTCCATAGGCTGATCTTATCGCATGAAGATTAGTTCGTGAATTCGTGGATTGGTGGAGCGTTATTTGCTTGTTTACTGTGTTTAAATACAGCCTGCCCAGTTTCCGATTTGTGTTAAAATCAATATTGTTGGACAGAAAACACATCGCTATCATTTCAAAGAGATGCGTACTTATCTAGCTATTTGTATACATGTAATAAGAGATTGCAGTCTGTATTTCTGTGGTATAAGCTGAAGTGGCAAAGTGCCAGTAATACAGGGTTATTTTCAAAGAGTAGCCAAATTTTAAACTTAAGTTCAAATATATGAATATACCGTTATTGCAATCTTCGAAAATACAACTAAATAAGGCTTCTACTTTTATTTAAAATTATCCCAAATTGAATGTCTGAATGTATGGGCAACAACGTTTTTGCCTACCGATCGTTCCTTACTAATGTTGTGCGTGAGAAGTAAAATCAGTTAAATTAATGCATTACCATTTACCATGCATTTTGAATTTAAAAGATAAGAAAGAATGTTTGAGTTTTTTTTTTAAATTAATTTTTCTTCACCATTTACCTATTTACTTATTCTGAACTTTCTCTGCAAATTTGGCCGGTTATTGCAAAATAACCTTGTTTAGTTTGGACAACCGATGGGGTGTCGCTAAGCGGCTTGTTGGCCTTCTTCGGAGATGGAGTGACGACCTGGTAAACATGCAGGGAGTCGATGATGAAATGCGACTTAATAAACTATGTTTTGTGCCACTTCTTGGGAGAGGCCTTTCTTCAGCAGTGTACTTGTGAGGGACTGTAAGGACGATGATGATAATGATTTATGAGGTAGATAGCCGTTGTGTAAATTACTGCATCGTGGATAGGTCGGCTCGACGGGAGAAGGCATGGTCTTGCAGTATTTCAGCGTTAAATATTTATGCTGATACTGTGTTTCGTATTGTGAATTTCGACAACAAAGATCCTATTTCCTGCTAATAAGGCATTCCATCTTAGTCCTCATGGGTCACAGCCATGACTGACATGAATAACTATTTAATTTGGTGAGAATAAATGTAACTGTCTATGGAGTCCACGGAATTCACTCGTCATCAAAGGGACATTATGTGCGTCTTTAAAATGGAACCTTGGTCGGATTTTGAAATTGAATCGAATGTTGGAAGAATGAAACGCGTATTTTTGGCTAACCGAAAGACGTTGTTTTTGTCTGTTAAGTACTTGTATGATTATTATTTACGTAAAAACAATTGTATATTAGAGTTTTTAGCACAAGTAAGCTTGATCAAATTTGTACACGTAAGTGAGTCGATTGTTTCCTGCGATACAATGTTTTCATCCCTTTCTGCATCAGCATCAAAAAGTATGCAAGAAAAACGTCTCTATTTCTCTGGACTGTAGCGTTTTCGTGCAATTGACCAGCCAGCGAACGGAAACGGCAAATGGTCAATTGTCTGCCCCGCAACATACTCCGCTTAGCGAGTTATCTCTAATAATAACGATGTCTTTGTGGGAATGGCGATCCGTTTTAACTATAAGTAGTATATTAAAACTGGTGGTGTTAATATTTTCAGTTTGTAATAGCGTTCGGCAGTTGTGATATTTAACTTGATCTAAAAGTTTTGACTCGTATTATAATAAATTTCTCTTTCTTCAATAGCTCAGGATAATATTAGTTTTCTTATATTTCGTATCAGATTGTTACTTTCCAATGCTGTTTTATTTAGTGTCCATAACACCTTATTAGCTCATATTTCAAATCCAAGTTCTAATGATTGTTTGTACATCATACAACCTAATTATTTGTGGGTCATTCAGTTTTATGTCTTTCAGGTAGTGGATTCCGCAAGTCATTAGTTATTTGCTAAGAAAGAAAAAATAATCCGCCTTACTTTTTCTTTCTTAGTGACCAGACTTATTTAATATTTTAAATTTGAGAAACGTATAATAACTTAGTTTTTCCACCTCGAAGAAACCAAACTTTTGTTTTGTAATGAATTATAATGTCATAGGTCATAGTATAACTGTTATTAAAGGAGTGTGTGGAATATTTGTGTAGTGGTAAGTGGCTGTAGATGTGTTTTTATGCATAGCGATGAATATGTCAAGAATGATAGTACAATTAATGTACGTGAGGGTAATATAGTCACCATAAGTTTTACCGCCCTATAAAACCAAAACTACCAGTAGGACAAAGACAAAAACAC
Source organism: Parnassius honrathi (assembly GCA_018247895.1). Taxonomy (NCBI): domain Eukaryota; kingdom Metazoa; phylum Arthropoda; class Insecta; order Lepidoptera; family Papilionidae; genus Parnassius; species Parnassius honrathi. The sequence continues at coordinate 6,921 of DWHP01000612.1, forward strand.
AAAGTCGCGTGGGACTATAACGAATATATTAAGAAAAAAATAGCCAACGAGCTTTGGCAGTAATTATTAACATTTCGCAAATCAGCTTAATAAAACTAATTATATTACACAACACTAAAATCGACTAAAATATTTACTATAATGTTAACTGTCAAAATAACTGATAAGACAACTCATTTTTGAATCTATTATTTGATTTTCTCATGAAGGGTTATTGTATCATAGAGCCATCTATGCGAACAAGGCTGTAGTTTTTGAGTTTTAAGAAGACTATATTAACCAGATGACCCCATATTACCCTCGCGTACTATAGTTTTTAAGATTTGTAAAATTTAATAATTTTAACTTAGAATATAAAATCTAAATAATAAGAATATCTCTAGAATATAATATGATATAATATGCAATATGTATATAACAGCGTACAAGTTCTTTCTACAACCGCTATCGCCAGCAGATAATGTCTGTGTTCCGAAATAGAACCCAGTATACTGGCCAATACAAATGACGTCATTAATTCACGCCATATTAAAACAATTTTTAAACAGCCAAGCACTAAATCATCATCATCAGTATCACTATCGGATGAATTAGAATGAATTTCAATAGCAACACGGTTCACTAACGTAATTGCTGGTATCTCCATTCTTCACAAATTGATTGAAACAGAATATGATAACTTTTGGAGCATAAAATGACATAAAATAATCGCCAACACTTTTCCAATATGGCGCATGTATGATTGCTATAATGATGCAATGTTTTGAAACGAATCACCACTATAGCGTCGATTTATGACGTCATTGGCATTGGCCAGTATACTGGGTACTATTTCGGAACGCAGACGAATAAATGATGTAAAAAAATTAATAAACGTTGAGATATGTTCATTCCCGTTCATTTTCATTGTTTTCATAAGCGTTAACGATTGTAGAAAGTACTTGTCTAATTATTTATGACTGCGTTGTGTGGAATGACAGTTAAGATGATGTCACAAACAAACAAAGTTAAACCAACGTTTGATTTATATTGTAAGAGAAAAATTGATATTTATTAAGTATAAAAAGAAACAAACCAACAAATAAAGTGAAACACCTGTTATAATATTTTTAAAAGCACTTCTTGATTAGAATATTTCAAAAAGGACTGACATTCAGAATGTATAACCTTATGATGACATAAATTTTGTTTATATACGTACATAAGTAAGTGGTATATTGTGATGTGCAAAAAGAACCAACGTTTATATGTACAATACAGAATATTTTTTTTAAATTAGAAATAGCACTTAACCATATTTTGCGAATAAAACGGGTAGAGATAGTAACAACAAAAACAACTTAAAAATATTGTAATTCGTAAAATTGTAATGATACAATAATTTCTCGATCTATCGTTCCAGGTTCGTGAAGGACTTAGAGGACGGTTTCGTTCGCCACAGGCCGACGGCAAGGCTACGTCAGTCCGCGTCGATGGGTGCGTCGACGTCCTACAACGAGGTGATACCGCCACCGCTGCCGCCGCCCCCGTCCGCCCTGACGCAGGGCCGTCGAGTCGATAGCTCGTTGAAACGTCTCGAGAGGGCACACGACGACCTTTTCCAGTTGTAGCGGTCGAGACAGCGCAGGTATATTTATATGATTTTTGACAACCTTCACGCACTTTTTTTACCATTTATCGTGGTATTGGCTACCAGGCCTTCAGCCTGAAAGAGTAGGTACATCAAACTGTAACTGCAAAAAAATAATTGTTCAACAAATTTCTTCACTATATTATGTTGATGTCACATTGGGATGTTTTTAGGAGATTTTGACGATAGATTAACCCAACAGACATTCGATGACTTGAGATATATCGATTTGTCGACCAGGTCTTTTCGAGACATTTCAAGGCGCCTAAACGGATAAGATAACATGAGGTTTATATCACAATCGGACCACTTGTTTCATATTATCTACTGATTGTTTGTTCACATGCGCAGTACTAATTTCGCATACGCATCAAAATTAGTTTTAAACCATTATTTGAACGATTGTACCGTAGCAGCAATACGTCGGTGATAAAATATTTGTTAAACCCCTCATACAGTTTCCAAGCAGAGGTATGATGGGGACCTACAAACTTCCTCGACGTAGTGTGGCTGCGGTAATGTTTGAAAGTGCTTACGGAGTTCGTACTTTTCACATTATTCACGATTTTACAGCAATGAAGCGAATTATGTACCTGGGTAAGGCTGTAGATTTTGCTACTTAGTAACATACAGTAACATAGTCACTTCTATGTTACGGTAACATAGAAGTAACCCTCTGCAATTCAAATAAAAAAAAAAATACTGTGCGGGTTTTTCGTTACTCTACACGATAAAAATTTTCAGAAAAAGGTTGATGTTTTTATAAGGTTGCTATGCCAACTAAAAAGTTTATTTAATAAGTTACAATGTGCACAAACCTTTATAACAGTAAAACGTTACAAAACATACTATGAACGTTACCAGTGACATCAACGTTACGTAGAAGTGATGTTAAAGCGCGATTTTTTAAGGTTATAAATAGACATAACTCGACGTCGAGGTGAATTTTAAACACAGATACACTACCATGCCGTGTATTAGTTATTCGTGCATAATACTATATAAGATATGTACAATAAAAACTGATTTTACCTTTGAAATCGTCAAAATTCACAATTAAAATTGACTGACGAAAAACACGCGTGCAGCTCCGTAAATAGGCGTGAACGTGAATGTGGACGGTTTTCGCGAGGTTCACACGTGTTCACGCCTGTTCCCCGATTAGAGGCGGTATTTTGTCCCGCGACAAAAGGTTCGCGCACCCTTCGCGCGACTTTCACGCGTACACATCTACGTTCACGGCCCCGTGCCAGTTCGTTTCGGACTACAAAGGCATAGGGACGATGTATTTCAGTCATACACTATCTTCTTTTTTTTCCAACGCTTTCTAATAAATTTCTTGTTTTGGACGTCTAAATAGTGATATGTTGCCACAGCAAACAAAGTTATTACAGCAGCAGCTTCTACGTCTGTTTCGCGGCGGGTTTCACGAACGATTGTGAGCACCCCGTGAATGTGGAGGGCACGACTTGTGCCGTGAATTCATGGCGTGAATTCTTGCGTGAATTCACGGCACTAATATGGAGCCGCCGTGACAGACTCTAGAGACGAGAAGATGGCATCTTTTCTTTTTTTTTATTGTAATGTCTGAATACTTGGTGTTGCCTAAGCAATTACAAAACACTACCAAACTGTGCTGCTATGCCTTTTAAGGGAAAATTTTGGTAACATACAAAATAGTAACATACAAAATAGTAACATAGAAGCGAAAATATAGAACATAAGTTTAAATTGTAATAAACCTATTAAAAAATGCGTTTTTAAAGACATGCAAAGCACGATGGTAGTAGCTTAACATTGAGAAATTTTAGATAGTCACAAATTAATTAAATGTTCGTTACAAAAAATATAAGTTTTGTAGTGTAAGTGCCAAAAAGACATCATGTTTTTCGTTAAATTTGGGGCTCTGGACGAATTTAACTCGCTGTATTTTTTTTTTAATGTACAACTTACATAATTTTAAGAATATTGTATAAGAGTTTAAGAGATACATAACCTAATTAAAATACCTCCATTACAGTTTACCCATTATGTTGTTTTTTATAAGCCATCAAAAAGTGAAAATATTTTTTCTTCAAAAAGTGGCAAAATCGACGGCCTTACCCACCCATGAACAAAAGTTCTAGGGGGTCCCAGAACTACTTCAAAGTCCTTTTATAAAGCTATTTTTTAGTTTCAGTGAAACTAGTTTTTACTTTTTATGGATTATTGTGCTTAATCTACTTATTGTACTTTTTCGACTTTTCAAGTATTTTGCAGCACCCATAGTCATAGTCAGGGGGGACTGAGGTAGTTAATCATGGCTACCTTCAGTTTAAAATTATTAACTTTTTATCCGTTCTGCGCAGAACGAACTTACACAGTCTTGAAGTCTTGCAGTAGTATGCTTGACTTTAGATTTAATTTTATAAATTATGGGTTTCCTAGCAGATGGTGCCCCGTGTAGTAGTGGTTAAGAATATTCACTACCCCATATCTTCTCGTCGATGTTGTAAGAGGTGGCAGAGGGAAACCGGCAGGAGATGGGCAGCAGCATCTTTTTGATAATAGCAATAGTACAATAAAAACTGCGGCTGACAACCCGCTCGCCAGGCTTGGCAACTATGACAAACATCACCCCATGACCAACGACACAAACAGACACCCTCCAGTCACCGGCGGCCCCGCTATTCCTGGCTAGGTGACGAACATGGTGATAGCGGGGTAGGGAGTGTTAAGAATCTCCATTGGAGGCTTGGTTGCCATCTAAGACGACTTGACTTGGCAACATTTAACGCACTCACCCTGAGGACTGACGAAAAGATCCTGGAGCTGGAAGAAGAGATAGTCAAGTTGCGCTGGGATATTATATGATTATCTGAGGTCCGAAGAGAGTAGGAGGACACGGTAATCCTCGAATCCGACAGCTTGTTCTATCACCGGGAAAAGGACCATGTCTCTCAAGGAGGTGTCGGATTTATCATCCACAAGTCGAGGGCTGTGTGCCTTATACTCAGAATCACCTAACGGTATTCATTGAAAGTAATACAGGTTTACGCACCATCCTCAGCACATCTCGATCAGGAGATGGAGGAAATTGAGGATATCTTTAAAGCCATTCATTTCTCTAAAATCGACTATACGGTGTAAATGGAAGAGTTCAACGCAAAACCAGGCACAAGAGAAAATGTTGAGCTGAAAGTAGAGAAATTCGTAATAGGGCAACGAAAACCAAGAGGCCAGCAGCTGGCAAACTTCATGAAGAAATGGGGCCTCTTAATGATGAACTTTTATTTCCAGAAGCGGCCCCACAGGAAGTGGCCATGGTCGAGCCCCGATGGTTCGACAAAAAATGAGGTTGACTTCATTACCACGACTAGACGGCAACTGTTTAGTATTGTATCAGTGATTGAGAGGGTGAAAACTGTGGCAGCGATCGCTGAATGGCGAGAGGCACCCTGGCAATAAACGTTAAATTGGAGAGGTCATGTCTAATGAAGTCAACGCTCCGTCATCCTCGTGCTCTAATCCAAATTCCCGAAAACTTTCAGCTCGAGTTACAAAACCATTTTCAGTGCCCAGAAGACTGCAAAGCACTGGACGATAGACATGTGCCTATCGTCCAGTGCACTATCCATATAGATTTAGCCATATAGATAGATATCTGCCATATAAACTTCTATGGCTATATCGTGACCACGCCATGGCTTTGAAATTCCGAGCTATTTAATAAGGAAGGTATTTTGAGACCATTTTGAGACAAAACTCAAACTTCACAATGTTAAAATTTGAGTCTACCACACTATGTGACACAATTTTTTACATAGCGGAATTTAAACGCGAGATTGTTCCTGAATACTTGCTTAAGCGTCATACTACCATATCACTAGCGTGATGGGATCCCATCATTCCCATCGTAACTCCACAGCTGACTTAAGCCCATGGGGCAACTACTGTCTATTGACTTTCGACATGTTTTACGAGAGTCAGAGTAGATGTAACCAAATTATGCAATTTGTTGTAGATAGAGAACAGATAGAGAAGAAAAAAACGCAGTGGGGGAAACCCTTGCAAAACAGATCATCACAACAAGGGCAAACACAAATTGAATAATTTGGTGACACTAACCTGACTCTTTTTATGTAACTTTTTAAGAACATCAAATCCTCTTTTTTCTAAGAACGAGTATTTCCAAAAGTTTTAACATTTTAATCCATATCAATCACATTAATATGTACGTTACAGATACGCGCGGTTAAATTAACCATCGTGTCACGGTGCTCGCACTATCGTGTCTTACACGAACGTTGTCGGTCGTGAGCTGCCCGTTTGTGCGGACTGAGTACGTCATGGTGAGTTCGCCTTAATCGACGTCGAGTGATATTAGATAGTGGATTTTACACCTTTCATAACACGATCTGTTTTCATTTGAATATATAAATCTATTTGTAGTCTGTTAACGAAGTAATTGAAAAGTGATCATTTCCAAATATTGATAAAATATTGCAACTGTTTTTTTATTAAATATGTTCATTAATAGTAATTTATAAATAAATAATAGGTTTTATGTAAACGGTAAGTTACGCAAAAAATGCAAATAAGTTTCAAATAAATATGTTTGAATGGGAAGTAAAATCATATAACAGTGGTCCTTTAGTAAACACAAAATACCCACACGTTTTGTTTTAATGGGCCCTGGGACATCTTACTACGTGGTAATCGCAAGTTAAGACGCAAATATGTGTCACACATTTCCATAAGTATGTACCGTAAAAGTACAAGAAACTTCAGTTCCCGGTTCCCAAGGATAATTAAGAAGAAAGAAATAACGTTATTTTGACACAAATCATAATATGCAAATTTATAACTTAAAAATACGTTGACTTTGTACATCAAGGCGTGCCATACAATGGCATAGCGGGAAAGTACATTACTCAATATGTGTTGTGGTGTAATCACAACGCTGATTTTTAGTAATGACTGAAAATCTTGGAGATTACAGTCCCAAGAATAAATGAATATAGAGATTTAGAGATTTTTACAAAGTGAAAAATAAAATCAATTTTCACTCTGAACTGTATTCACCAAGCCGGGAATGCATGGCCGTCAGGTATGTCCATCGTTTCTGCAATTTACTAATACGCAATGAAAAAATAAAGCAAATAACAAATTAAAATTATGTTTACAAATTATTCATGTTGATTTCTTTCAATTGAAAATACTACACTAGACATAATTATGAATAAAAACTTTGTTATTATGAACATGAATTTCATACTTAAAACTTCCTAACAGATACACCGAAATTTTTTCTCCGTTATTTTTGCAGGCGTCGCAATTAACAGATACCGAGTAACAGTTATCTCATCTAATATTTCAACTTTCTGAAATATTCAGGATTAAACGCTGATGTGTCGTGATGTTCAAAAATGAACGTTTTGCAAATATTGTATGTCTCTTTACTTTGGGTCTCGAAAAAAATATTTTACTTAACTTTTATTTTCATTTCAAATGAATTCATATTGCGTTTACACAATATCAATAGTTCAATACAACTTGCAAATAATGCAGTATTGAGCTGATATATTTATTATAAAAATTCCCGATCACTTTTTATTACTTCGTTCAAACTGTTGTTTATTTAAAATACATAATAGTATTGTTAAATATACGAGTACATAATATTGTATTAATGTATATATGACGGCACGTGTTCCTCCGCTGTTTATATTAAAAAAAGAATTGTATGAAAGAGTTTTCGTTAATATTGTTAATATTATAAGTTTGAATGTATCACTTAGTCATTATAATTGAATGATAAATGTATATACGTATGTGTAATTAAGGTTTTTTATATAAACATATGTTAATCATATAAAGAACATAGTATATTGCGACTAAAGCTTAGCTAGAAGTTAACTACTCGTCCATGAGTTACATATAACAAAAAACAAGGATTATCGTTTTGATTAAATTACCATACACCTTATAAATGTTATAAAATAATTAAAAGATTGAAGTAACATACTTTGTGTTTATGGAATTGACGCATGCACCCTTTTTATATTGTACGGGTAAATAAAATAAAATTGCTGTTATGATAGTCATACCTAATACATATATGCAAACTAATCTATTGTGTTAATATATGTGTAAAGTAAAGTAGCACATTGTTGTAACCACACTTAGGGGTTTACATAATGCCTTCTGCAACTGTTACACGAACCTGTCAGTAATTATTTGTAGATATTTTGCAAGATTCATACAACAATCAGGAAGTTAGTATCTAAATAAAACATTGTTATGTGTAAATGAAATTCGACCTTATTACTTAAATGGTTAATCATAATGTTGACTGTATCAAAAATAAAACGGTATGAGGATCGATCTAATGTGTAATGCGGTTCATAAATGTTGGTTAGAACATATTCATTAGCGTCGTTCTCACACGTAGGCTTCGGAGAGCACTTCGTGTAATGAGGTTCTGAAGCTCATATGAGCGCATTGCGAAGCGGCGCGGTGGTTTGGTTGGTTGGCGTGGACTAATTTTTTGCGGCTATTTACTATTTAAATGGCGTCTAGTTCGGCGCGCGCATTAAAACACTAGTGATCAATTAGCTAATGTAACGCGCACATCAAACTTAGGTGTTTCAACAGTTTTGCGCGCAAGTTATAAAAGATACGTCCAGCGTGGTCGATGCCTCAACGACCGCCGTTATTGGAATATCTAGTTTTTTAGCTAGTAACAGGCGTATATCGTGGCAACATATGACAGGAATGTCAACAGTTTTGTTTGATACTAATGCTTCTTTGTTTATCTGCCTGTGAAGTGAGGGCTCTGCCGGATTAGACAACGAGTGCGGTTGGTAGATGCCGGTTGAGGCCTCCACGGTCCAAACTAACATTCCATTGCACGGTGTGCGGTCTTAGACGTTGAACTTTGACTATGCGTTTTTTGTTTATTCGCCTTACCTTTTGGCACGTAATATTTTCTGCGCTCCGAAGCCCAGGTGTGAAGGCCGCTATTAAATTTATACATGTATAGAATTCTTATACTAATATAGATTGCTTTATTATACTTATAATATTATAGACTGCCTCGTTGGTCTACTGGTTGTAGTAGTGCGACTGCTGATCATCAGGTCCTGGGTTCGAATCCTGGGTCGGGCCAGAAATCAATTATTGAGTTTTTCCGTCAAGAAATTCTCAGTAGCTGCCCAGAGTCAGGAAGTTGGCGGTGTCTCTCCCCGTGCCCCGGAAAGCACGTAAAGCCGTTGGTTCTAATCTCTCTCCGGTCGTGTCGTTTACCGTGCCATCGGATTATGAGAGAGAGGGAATAGGAGTGCACCGGTGCTTTTACATAAACTTGGACACTATAATCTTGCCCTGCATCAATGGCTAGTCTCCGTTAAGGCAGGCTGCCGTGACCGAAATTCGGTCTGGAGGACATTTCAATTACAGATGCTTAAAAGGGTCCTATTTTGTGCTGATAACAAACAGTAATTACTATCGGAGTAACAATATGTAAGTGATGTTTAGTAGCAAGCTTTTGAACAAGTAGTGCCTGAATAAGATTGTATTTTGTTTTCATTTTTTGTCATATGTATTTTGATGTTCACAATGAACTACTTCAAATATCTATCATCACTTTTGTCTGCTATAGTATGGTAAAATAATATTGGTGCCATTTAAGTAAGTTAGGGAACATATAGAGATGTTGTAAATGCCTTCTACTTTAGTTCATACCTAAAATAACCCCTCAATAATTCGAGGCTATCGAAAAGCAGTAGTCAGTAAATTCAGAGAGGACTGCAGGGATAACGCTTTCCGGCTAGTGATCGACTGGGATCGGACCGATGTATGATTTTTATATCATCTGCGTTCGTAGTGTTACATGTTGCCTTCCAATTTTTTGCCACTGTAGTCTTCTTTTTCAATTTTTTTTTAATCCTTCAAGGGAAAAAATATCAAAGAAGACGTAAAGTGATATCAAAAAAAGTTGCTTAAGCGCTTTCACTACTAGGTCTGCGACAGAAGTGAGAGGCTATGGTGGTTCTTAATTTAAAAGTGCACTATGTTCTTCAGATACACTTTAACCAGGCTTGGTTAGCTTCAAAGCTTTTGTGAAAGAATTTTGTAAATGTGTCTTTTCAAAAGTTTTAGTCTTAGAAAAAAAAAAAAACAAAAAGTGTAGATTTAAAAAGTTTTAGAAAATAATGGTTTGACGTCTCGTGGATAAATTCCACCTCTTCAGAATCTCGATTTTCCTCCTATGATTTTTCTAGAACATGAACTAGTTAGCTTAGTAAAACAGGAAACAGCGTTGTTGCACCATTATATTCATTATATGCATTATATTCACACGATATATGAACGCATGGTTGTTAAAACCTACCAGCAAATAAGTATGAGCAATATCTGCAACTTTCATGACATTTTTATGGTCAGAATAAATAGCAGTGGACTAAGTCCTGACGTCACTTGTAGGAAACATTAATGGTTCATTATGTCATTTACCATCGTATTTTGTGAACTCAGTGTCTTTAATTCAAAAAAATTATTCACGATTGTAATCTGTACCTGTCATCGAATGCTCATGCCAGCAAATGCTGTAATTCTCGGGTATTTTCTGAAATGTTACCAGTATACTGCCAAATACAAATGACATCATTATTGACGCCGTATTGTACTGGCGTGCCGCCGCCGTATTGTGTCGGATATCCCGCAATATTAAAACAATCTTTGTATGTACCCTGAATGAAGCATGCTAGAATTCGTTTTTTTTTTATTCAAAAACAAAAAAAATTATAAAATAATTGCTGGTATCTCCATTAGGAGGATCTTATCTTATATATAAAATCTTATATATGACTTTTGGAGAACAAAATGACAAAATAATCGCCAACACTTTTCCAATATGGCGCAAATGTATGATGTCACATACTATCTAATGTTTTGAAACGAATCACCGGTATGGCGTTGATTTATGACGTAATTTGCATTGGCGTACTGGCCAATGCAAATTGGGTTCTATTTTGGAACATACCCTTAATAAAGTTACTATTATTTTTTAACTTTGGGATATTTATTACCTGTGTACATTTTGCAGTCTGTAGGCTTGTTGTATTTTCGCAGTATTCAAAGAAATAATCTTTCCAGCTTTTTAGCTACGGGTAACCAATATGTATTTTACCATTGAAATGAATGGCGGATATTTTTGCAGTTTATTTTTATCATATCCCCGTAATCGGTTTGTTGTTGGAAATGGGACCCTTGGCATAGTAAGCTACAGTAATAACAATTATGTCCAGTGCAACAATGAAATCCAATGTGATTTATAATTTATTGTAAGCCAATATGAGCCAGATGGTAAATCGCACTGTCTTAGGGTAACAAAAGCCTATTCACTCTTGCCTTTAAGTTGCCCCGATTGTATCTGACGTAATGATAGACACCGACATATTATTTCATTTATTTGCTGTAAGCATTACAAAATATCTGCTCATATGCGGTCCCTTTTAGACCTTACATAAAATGTTCGTTATCTTTTACTATCGATATCCCATTTAGCTTGCATGAAATCGATGCGTCTGTATTACTGAATCTAGCGGGGATGTGGATAATGTTACCTTAATGAAGCACTAAACTTTTTTAACAGCCCTTAAAAGTCCACTAGTGGACTTGTCTTCACCTGTAGTAACTAACTTATGAAGTAAAACTGACGATATAAATACCTAAAGTAAGATCAGGCGTAAGCTTTTATTAGTTAAAATTCTGAAAGTTATTTATATGTGTAATTTGTACCAAGACTTCCTAAACCATTTCGTATATTTTTTTTTACACAAAATCGTTGTCTTTGTGTATTTTACAGATTGCAAAGATAGTCCACCCAAGGCACTAATTACATAGACCGATATTAGATAAATACATGTTGAGCTTCTTTATGTAATGTTTGTTGTGTAGGTAGTAAATTATATAGTTACACAAGGTATATTGAATTTCTCGTACGTTCTAGGATTTGTAATAGACATAGTAAGTAACACCACGTGAAACACTTATTTCGCTGATAGAAGAAAATTGATTGGCGAACGATTTAGAAGAAAAAAGAAACAGTAATAATAATGCAATTATTACAACAGAACCAGTGATAACAATAAAGCCACTTTTTTACTGATAACTTGAAGACCTGCGGTCTTTCTTGTAACCGTTGAATATATTATCTCTATGCCTATCTCTTTCTATTATTATTTAATGAAAGGAGAACTATTGTAAGCATTTCTTAAATTTACATCGATTGAGATTGAGTAGCCTTTATGTTTACGAGTTTTGTTTATCATCTATAACAATCGTGCCAGTCGTAATTAATGTTAGACGTTAATTATGTACGTAAAGTATATAAAGGGT
>DWHP01000613.1:0-18926 GCA_018247895.1 Parnassius honrathi
TTAATAGGCTTGTGATCGGAGCTTGCACCGTCTACAACGACCTTGATGCTCCGATCTGCAAGAAAGCTGGTAATCCAATTGCACAATTTCTCGGGAAGCCCGTAGGAAAGGAGTTTCTAAAGAAGCGCTTTGTGCCAAACCCGAACCGTATTGGCGGTCACTGATCAGCTAGTGATTTTCAAGGTACCTCATGAGCTGGCACTTTACAATAGACTCCATTATTGAGAACAAGGAGGTGATGGCGATAGGCCTGTAGTTGGACGGGTCCGAGCGGTCGCCTTTTTTAGGGATCGGGTAGTCCAAAATTGTCTTCCAAGGATTCGGGACTGCCTTGGAAGTAGGAGTACCGGAAAAAAAGGAATACCCAAGAAACACAATCGCGAAGGTCAGTGAACGACGCAAATTAAGAGGAGAAAGGCTTAGGCTAGGCTTAAAACTAGATATCCTTCTGATAAATCTCTGCTAAACAGGCAACGAAGGAACTAAAAGACATGATTAAAGAGCATGAAAATCGTGTACAAGGTCACATATCTCAACTCACATCACACAGGGATACTAATTATTCACTGCGCGCGTAACCAAGAACCTTAAGCAACCAAAAGACCACATTCCGCCCCTGAGAAAACGGGATAGAAGCTGGGCTAGGACTGATGTAGAGAAAACAGCAGCATTCGCAGTACACCTAAAAAAATTATTTACATCACTATCTTGTTCCGACCCCGATAAAGACGACGACATAGCGAATTATCTACAGTCTCCAAATCAATTATGTCCCCCATTAAAAGCAGTAAGTCCCAAAGAAATAAGCCGGGAGATAAAATCTCTTTCACCCAATGAAGCTCCGGGGACCATAATTGCACAAGTGGCATGATGTTTCTTGTCTCCTACCTCCTCCTCCTCCTCCAAATTCTCAAACCTGGAAAGCAGCCAGAAGAAGTCTCATCCTACAGATCAATAAGTCTCCTTCCACTGGTGGGGAAATTTTTCGAAAAAGTTATCCTCAATAGAATGCAATCTCATCTTAATGCTATTCTTCCTGAGCACCAATTTGGATGTAGACAAAGGCATGGAACCATTGAGCAGGTTCACAGGTTGACAGATACCATCGGCAACACGCTTGCAAGTAAACAGAAGTATACAAGACAAGTCACCTATAAAGTTCCTGTTCAATTTTTTCAACAAGCACATGCACCAAAACTCCTGAGTCAGAAGCAGTGTGCGCTAATTGTCAAGACAAACACCCGGCGAGCTACAAAGGTTGCATTAAATATCAGCAGTACACGGAAAACATTTTAAGCCTCAAACCTGCACAACAACCCAAACAAACTCACGCACTACACACCCAAAACAGAGCATCAACGAGAATGACAAATCAACGCACCACACGGGAATCAGCTATGCCAATGTACTGAAGAACAAGCGTGACAATTATTTTACTCAGTCACGCGTTCCTATTTTGGACGCGAGCCAACAGAATATAACAAGCTGATTGGACACAATGTTTGAAAGATTCCAAAAAATCATGAAAGACATAATGGACATCATAATTGATCAGATGTTCAAACTAATTACGCGACTTACCGCACAGAGGGACCTGGAATGACAATAGGCTGAACCACAGACGGAAAGAATTTGAGTTATTCATAAACACCGAGAATATTGATGTCACCCTGATATCTGAAACAAGACTTGCACCCAGAACACATGTAAAATTCCATAACTACACGATCTATAGAACCGACCATCCTTATGGAAATTCTCATGGCGGCACTGCAGTGATACTGAAAAATAACGTCAAGGATTACCCTCTCGAACTATACAAAACAGAAAAAATTCGGGCAACATCAATTAAAATACACCACAAAAACACTGAGATAACATTTACTGCAATCTATTGCCCTCCACGACCTAAAATTGAGGCTGATGAATTCAAGCTGTTTTTTAACAAATAACAGTTGGAATCAACGACGAGGAAGCCCTGACTCTCAGCTATTTTCTTCTGTTGGGACCATCCAACATGCCAGTCACCGCGACGTGTTCATTGGCAGATCGATGGACCTGGAGGACTGCACAAGGACTGGCCGATGAATACTGGTGACGCTGGGTGCGCGAGTACCTACCGACCCTGGTGCTCAGAGAAAAATCACGGAACAACCAGCATCCCCAGATCACTGAAGATGACCTCGTGATCATTGTGGACGGCAACCTCTCGAGGAACGTATGGCCAAGAGGAGTCGTCACAAGGATCTTCTCAGGACCGGATGGAGTGGTGAGAAACGTCGAAATCACAACAAGAGGCGGCCTGCTGAGGAGGCCGATCAAGAAGATTGCCATCCTCCCGAAATAAGATGGCTCGTGAACCACGCCGGGGGGAGGATTTTACACCCGTCTCCCGCACCCCACATCAGAGCAAGGCCCCGCAAGGACGAACGCTTACACCAAATCTGTGCTTACGTGACACCAACGGCAGAAATAAAAGAAGCGCTCCCGTCGGGATCAAGATATGAAAAAGCAAGAAAAAGACCCCTTAAGCACCCTATTGGGTTCCCATTAGTTATCAAATAGTGTTAGAATATTTAACTGCCGCAATATTGTAAATACTAAATAAGTGTTAGTTTCGTACATTCTTTGATTTAACTCAGCCCCTAGCAGAATAAATTAGCAATAAGTTCGTAGTAAATATTAGGTTAGAGAGATGTCACAGTAATAGTTGATTCAGTTTTCTTCCTTAATAAAATACATAATTATAGTCCGCTTTGCTCTCATCCCTAATAACTATAATATGAAATAAAATCGATGGAATTCATTCATTTGTGACAGTGGCGTATATGAATACAAGACGAACAGTACAATGCAACTCTTTTTAAGAACGAACATATATATGCTTGCGATAATATTTCTTTGCATTTTTTTCCTCAATGGGCTCTTCTGGTGGTGAAAAGACACGTTTGCGTTTTGGAGGCGTTGAATCTCACAAGATTGACATTGCCCCCATTCGGAGACTGCCTATAGCATGTAGCCTCCCATTCCGACTGGATTTGGTCCTGACTGGCCCGTGCACTTAGTTGATAACTCTCTTGCGGAAAGAACGGACCCTTGAGGATCACCGGCGTCAGTCGCCACAGGATGGATGACCGTTCACTCAGAAACTCCTTTATCCATTCAATCGGACCAGGGGATAAGTCGTACGCTGAAAGCTTACCCTTAACGCTAGCGTGCCAAACTCTGTCAAAGGGTCTCGAGACATCAAGGGAAACAGCAAGTGCTTCCCACCTGTTCTCAAGTACCTCGCCCCACACCTGGCATACGATAGAAGGTCCCCAGCCGTCCGATTTCGGCGAAACCGTATTGCCGGTCACTAAAGGAGGTTATTCCGTTCTAGGTATGGCATTAAGCGGGAGTTGATATAAGCTCTATAATCTTGTGGAGTAGTTGGCAGGGTCGACACGGCTACCTCATTTAGGCACAGGCTGCATATTGACCAGCTTCCAAGATTTAGATACTATTTCAGTCCTGAATCAGAGGCGGAACAAGCGCGTCAACACAGGAGATAACTCAGCTGCACAGACTTTTGGAACTATAGCTTGTATACCATCACGTACTTCACGCTTCATCATCATCAGCTTTGTTCACGTCTAGACGTCGCAAAGTTTTAAGAAACTCTTTGTTGGTAATACGGACCTCTGACATAGAGGTACCGCAGTGAGGTAATTGAGATTCTACGCTGTTGCTAGAGTTCAGACGCAAATTGTAACTAAATAGAGAAGCACCGCTTTCTCTATAGGAGAATGCGTTAGTGAGCCATCTGATTTTACCAGCGGAGCCAGTGTAGACCGACAAAAGTTTATCTCGACCGTTGAATATTACGGTATTGAGTTGAGTATTTACAGATTTCATCGCGTTTAATTACTTTAACTTTTACTTATTAATAAATTCCCAACGTATCGGGTGCACACCCAGGTTTACAGCACTCATGGTCACGGGGGTTACTGAGAGGCTTGACGACCTTATTTCATAGTTAACCCGGCTACCTTCAGTTTTTTTAATATTAATTTTCGGTCCGATCTACGCGATATGAGCTAACAGCATCCTGAAGTTTTGCGGTGGTATGCTTGGGTTTGGGTATAATTTTGTTAATTATAGGATCCCAAGCAGATGGCAGCACTTATACATTTTCTCTTTTGATACTAGGATGTTTTTTTTAATTTCAATAGCCTTGCCTTGGTAGGAATCTGTGTTAATTTCCGAGGATTTGTTGTTTATCAAATATGATAATATAAGAGCCGTGGTAGCTCAGATGTTTAACACTCGCTTTAAATATAACAGAACGCGAGTAACCCGGGTTCGATCCCCGCCGGCACCAATGAAATTGTTAACTGCAATTTTAAATGCTGATTTACCACGTGCTCGGCGGTGAAGGAAAACATCGTGAGGAAACACGATACATTTCCTTCACCTCCTCATCGGGATGTGCCGAGGTTGGCGGGTAAACCTACATGACCTTCGGCGAATACCATTTGGTGATTCTGAGTATAAGGTACGTGACCCTAGTCGACACACTTCCAATCTTTACAACGTTGTTAACGAGAGAATTAAGGACGATAAATCCAACACCTCTTTGGGATTGATGGGCGCTTTCCCGGTGATGAACAAGTTGTTGTCCTTCCCCTCTCTTCGGACCTCGGATAATCCTATAATATTCCAACGCAACTTGTCTATATCTTCTTCCAGTTCCTGGATCTTCTCGTCAGTCCTCAGGGTGCGTGCATTGTACGTTGTCAGGTCGAGTCATCTTAGGTGGTAACCGAACCTCCACCGAAGATTCTTAGCACCCCCTGCCCCTGCCCCGCCGTTACTATGGTTGCAACCGTGGCCAGGAAAAGCGGGGCCAAAAGAGACTGGGAGCTGTTTATTTGAGTCGTTACTCATGGTGTATATTGCCATATTTGCCACGCTCGGCGGGCGAGTTGGCAACCACCGTTTTTTTTGCAAAATTGTTGTTATCTGGAAGATGCTGCTGCTCATATCCTGCCTGTTTCCCTCTATCGCCTTTTACGACACCCTCGGGAAGATATGGAGTAGTGGGTATTCTTAACCGCCACTACACGGCAAACTTTTATTCACAGTCAGTGCTTAGAAGGTCAATAATAAGTTGATCCTTGATCGAGGGGAGGAAGATCAGACCGCGTTCAATATCCTTCGGCAAATTGTACAGAAAATCGAAGAGCATACAATCTGCCACTCGCTGCTTTCTGTTATCTGCATTGGAAGGCGTTTTTAAGCTACTGAACTTTGTCGTAGTTGTTGGGAGCACTAGGCTCGATGTTTTCGATGAGTATGTTTACCTAGGACAAATAGTCCAACATAGTGAATATATTATTATAACTTCGACCGAGAGTCAATCGACGAATTCCACTCGGCTGGGCAGCATTCAGCAGATTACGACACATCTGCTCGTCAGGTAGGTATAACTCAAAACCTGATAACGAGATCATACAACCAGCGCGTGTTGCCAATGATAACTCATGGATCTGAGACATAATCCTTCACAGCGGGCCGGAAGCTCGCTCAGCAATCTATGGAGAGGCTATGTTCGTTGTTTGTCTGCATGATAAGACTTAGAAATGAGGATATCTGCAGTAGAATCGGAGTAACCGACATAGCCCAATGGATTAGTAAGCTGAAGAGGCAATGGGCCGATAATTTAGCTGGAAATGAACAACTGACGGGGAAGAAAGGTTTCGAATGGCAGCCTCAAAGTGTAGGGCGGCCCCGCACTAGATGGAGTGACGACCTGGCAAGACATACAGGAAGTCGATCGATGCAGATGGCTCTTGAATGTGCTGGGTGGCATTCCTTGAGGGAAGCTCATGTCCAGCAGTGGACTTGTGACGGGCTGTAATGCTCATGGTGATGCTAATAATGTAACAGGCTTACAAGGATTGGTAAATAAAAATAGGTTTCCTTAATTTGTATATTTCAAAAGTTCAGTAATGTAAATATAAAACAACAGGCATTTAAAACCATAACATCAAATTGTTAAGCAATACATAATATCACAATAACGATTCATTATACATATACTTTTAAACAACAGATAATAAGTCTGAAACTTTATGAATATGGACCGCGGATGTGCTAACACAGACTCCAATGAAATATGCTTAAGCAGATAAATCATTGTGTAGGGTGTAATAAGTACTACTATTTCAAAAGCACGTATTTTGCAAAAGAATGATTTCATTGGGAATCGGCAATGGGATATCCACGGTCTTGACGCACAAGAGGCAGTGCTATTGCAAATATTTACTACATAAAATGTCTATAATGGACGACCGACACGGTCAGTTCAAACTAGGACTGTTGATATTTTTTCGATATATCGATAAATAAACTTATATATAAAATTCCGATATTGATATATTTAAAATTATCGATATATTGAAAAATCCGATATTTAAAAAATATCAACAGTACTAATTTGAACCGATCAGTTGGAATGATCAGTTGAGACACAGTATGAATATGGAACAGTAAGGAAACTAAGCCTAGTTGAGCACATAATTACCTTAGCTTTTAATGTTTTTGATATTGTTTCTTTTTACATTTTCTATCTGTAGTGAGCAATCGATCGAATTTAAATATTTATCTCAACAAAAGACGATAATTTAAACATCATAATTCAAACAGCCGTATACTACGCAATACGTTCATGGCATTTTCAAAAAGATCGCAGAGACGAACTTAAACGTGACCACTAGTCTTGACGCGACAACGCTGCACTCGCTAGTAAGAGCACCGCGACGTCCGCTTAGGAGTCTCGTAGTTGTGCATGTTTGTGTGTGCCGCTTTGAGCGTTTGTAGGTAGTTTCCGTACTGTTCCATATTTATATTGTGGTTGAAATGACGGTGTGTAGTCCATAAGACAGAGCATTTTATCACTCACTTTTGAGTATAAGCATAGCTTACTTACCTAAAATTATGTTCAAAATTATTATCGATGCACGTTTTACAAATAAATGATCCTGAGTGAGTTACACTTCATGTACGTGTTGGATTGATATTAACCGATTTTTAAAATAATATTGTTTATATATGCCAACTTTATAACCTACTAAATAAGTGTGATATGATTAAATTCGTAAAATTTTCTGACAACGGTACTCAAAAATACGATTGATATTCAAATAATCTCATAAAATTTCCTGATATATCACAAAATGAAAAGATTTTATTTTTCAATAATTACGTTAGGCAACTTTGATGTAGTCATACGCTAAAACAATCTTCCATTTGCGATGTTAATAATTAATCATTGTAATATTTAAATGCCTTCTTCTGAACTAAGTCAGAGTACACTTCCCATAGAGAAAAATTTAAATGAATAAATATATTAACTTTGGCTTCTCAATACTTACGAGAATTTTATGTTTGCACACAAAACAATGTTTTCTTTTAACCCGGCGTGAATGAGGTCGGGTATGTGATACCCGAGAAGTTTTTAAACGCAGATTATTTAATGTTACTGTAGCCATGCGAGTCCTGTCGTTTCAGTAGCTGGAGGTAAGGATGCGAGGGGCGGGGTACAGTATCGAGTTTAGTGTTGCGCCGGCGGCGACGATAGATACACATATGTACACGTGAAAATGAGAGCCTAGTCCTTCCCAGATCGGGTCAAATCAATTGTGCTGCAACCTGTAGCTATAGTGTAGTTGCGTGTTGTTTAAAATGTGTACATCATTTCTGCAATTATTATTTCATTAACTTGGCCACTTGTACACTAGAATACAAGCAAACCATCACATAATTTCCACGACAATATGCTCTGTAGCAAAATGTACTCATATTAAAACGAAAATTGGCACCTCAAAGTTCCTCAAGTTAGAATTTCCGCGTAGTGTAATATTCACAAATTTAGAAACTTTGCTACGGCTAAAGTGGAATATAAATTAATTTGTCAGCAATTTTCACGACACGACACCAGAAACAATAAATACCTATTGATATTTAAATAAAAAAGTAGCGCGTCGATGATTAAATAACTTAATTACGTCTTGCTAGCATCGCAGTTAAGAATTTGAGTTTAGAAAATGCTAAAATTAGGGTCTAATTAGGTGCCAAGTTTAAAATAAGGTGCTCTAAAATTCTCAACGCAACGAACTGTTCAAGTTTGCGTTGCTGGCAAAACGTACCGCTAGCTACGCAGCGATGATAATAAATATACGATAAATTATCTTAGCTAGGAAATAAGTGCTAATTAAGCACTGAAAAATTATTGAGGTCGGATAGATTATAGTCATATTCTGGGTGATATCGGGTCAAGGACTTTACCTTTTCTACCTAACGGCCATTTTTGATCTTTATCAGATAAATATCATAAATAAAATGATCCAACCTTCACTAAAACCGAACCCGAACATCCTGTAGTCTTGACTGCCCTACCCCTAGTGTGTTTTTGTAAAATCGTAGACACGGAGAGTGAGCAGTCCCCGCCTGCTGTATCAAATCGCGGGCTGTAACGGGTGAAGCAGGTCGCCCAAGGCAACCAATAAGGCGAAGCTCCAAAGCTGAGCATTGGTGATGGTGATTTGTTACGCAAGGATGAAGAGGCTGCACTTCCCGCAGCGCCAAAAAAAATGAATTGTATCAATATTCACATGTAAAAAGTGATTTGGTTTTTGAAACATTTATTTACTTAATCACTTAATTATCAAATGAATTCTATATCTGATTTGGGTTCTATTCTGATTTTAAGATCAAGCAAACGATCGACCTTGCCATTTCCTATAATATTAGGATGTTCCGCCTATACAGAAACCTATCAATAATACTTAATAATTTAGTAGTCAAGCGTATTGTTGAGTTCGGAACCGATACGCTGATAGAGTTACGGCTTATTTATGTCCCCGTGCTGGACACAGTCCGTAAAAAATTTTTAATTTATTATTCAAAAATAATTTTATGTAAATATGCAACTTACGATTTTATTGGTATTTAAGGCAAGCGCTTAAACCTGAGCTTCCACGACTTTTTGGGTTTTTAGTGTAGATACCCAGTCGGGTAAAGCCATGCGCTACCATCGGTCAATAAGTTTTTTCGCTATTTTTAAGTGTAATCATCATAAAACTCGCGTCCTTATAGGTGTTAAAGGATCCAAAACAATTTTATTTAAAGTGTCCAAGGAAGTGGTGTTCAAAGTTAATAAAATACAATAGTAATTTTTGTCATTAAGTTGTAACTACTAAAACTCAAAAATATTTTCTGTGTTTTATTTCCCTCCTAAAATGTATTTAACAATAAATCTTTTAATTATAATATGTGCAAAAATGATTTGAGAAAAAGATTTGTTGTAGAATAACGAATGGCTAGGTAAAAACAAATTAAGTGTAGATGATATTGTATTACAGATTTTTGTAGTAATAGTGTTACGAGCTTAGGGTTTGTCACAATAAAAACTTTCAATTGAATTACCAAAATTAATACTTTTATTACCGAACACCAGTTACAACCTCAAACATGCTAATAATTTATCACAATGATCACTTTAGTTCGTAGTTATATCGCTTCGAAGTATTCGCTTAAATTGCCAATTGAATACTCCCTCCAGTCGCGGTCAATAACAGTCTTATATAGAACCTTTTCTACTGAAACATCTAGAATGTTCGAGTACATACCGGTACCGACTGACTAGGTGTAGAAAATTCTAGTGTGGAATTTTCAAGAAAGATCTCCTAGTTCTGCTACTCGATTGTAGATGGCGCAAGTGCCATGTATCAGGCATCAAATATAGCGCGCAACACTGCCCCCTACTAAGAAATGTCACCTTTTCTAAAACGGCTTCGCAACGTCAAGGGCCATTCCCTCCAACGATGCACCAACACTGTACAATTTCAATGCATCTCTACTACGAGTCTGAGGTCCCTTCACAGCTGCGTAACTTGTACATTTGCGACACCTTTCCTCGACATCGTCACGAGAGTGAACCCAGTAAAACCGTTCTTGGATCTTCAGAAGAGTTCGTTTAACTCCCAGATTGCTTCCTGAACAACCACTATGGTACAGCTGTAAAACATCCAGTACTTTAGCTTTAGAACAACCGTTTACAAAAAACAGCTGTCTCCTCGACCGTTTTCACATTTACAGCACTGATCCTGAATCAGCAAGCTGTTCCATTGGGCCCAAAAGCTTTTGTGGTCGAACAGATCGCTGAGACGTGAGACGAGACGATAGCTGGATCGAAGATGGCCTCTTTCCCGACTGACATAGTACCTAGGGCTGTATCCTTTATTACAGTTGCAAACTGTAGCTGCTGCAACCTCCCCGACGCGATAAGAACGATGATCCCGCAGCACTGCTTCCACCTCTAGTGCATGGACTAGGGCGTTATTAAACGTCTCGTGGTGCCCGAGCCTCACAGCAGCTCTGACTTCGAGGTCGTGGATGCCGTTGATAAATGTCTGGACCAGGTTCCCTTCAATGAGCAGAGGTACAGACCGGTATGTTTTTCGAACCAGCTTAAACCAGTTTTTTGTTGATGCCATGCACGCGATTTTTAAGCTGCGCAAGAAATACGTGTTTCCGGTGAGCGTCGCCATATCTCGCCTCTAATGCCTAAAGGAGCTGTTCGTATGTCACTTCCTTACCGAGAGCTTCTAGAACAGTTCAGGCCTGGTCGCGCAGGCATAAGTTGATTACAGTAATGACCTCACTTTTATTCCACCCGTTCGTCTTCACGGCAAGCTCGAAGTAGATTTTGTAGGTTGGCCAGGTGCTGTAGCTACTACGGGAGCTTTAATTCCATCTCCCAGTTTTAGGTTGTCCAGTGTTTTCTTCATGTCAGCCAAGACAATTTCCCTAGGTCGATTTGAGTTTCAACTTCCGACAGGCGGTTTTCATGATGAGCAACCCTATCTTTCACGGCCTTTATCTCTTTCCCAAAGGTAGCGTCAAGGTCCGTTATGAGGAGCATCCGCCTTTCCTTATGGAGTTTGAGCTGCTCTTTCAAACGACGGGCCCCTTTCTCCTGTATGCGCTGCAGCTGCTCTTCCAAACAACGAGACTTCTGTCGACAGGCCTGTGGCCTGGCGGCTATCGACGGACTTGTTCTTCTTGTCGACGGGCCGGTTCCTCCTGTCGACGGGCCTGTTCTTCCTGCAGCTCTTTCATCCGACGGGCCTGTTCCTCCAGTCCACGCTGCAGGTGCTTTTCCAACCGAAGAGACTGTTCCTCCTGACGGCGAGCTTGCTCCTCTAGCTTCATCATCAGAGCACCTAAGTTAAGTAAGGTGCTGCAGGTGTAGGTGCTGCTGACGGCCTCCGTGGTCGGCAGTTAGCTCCCCAAAGTATTCGCAGTATCGCCAATTGATTACTCCCTCGGGTCGCGGTCAATACTAGTTTTATAGAGGACCTTTTTTATTGAAACATCCAGAACGTTCGAGTACATACCGATCCAGACTGACTAGGTGTAGAAAATTCTTATATCGAATTTTCTAGAAAGCTCTCCTAGTTCTGCTACTCGATACTAGATACCACTAGTGTCACGTACCAGGCATCAACTAAGCGTACAACGATAGTGATATCAGTTCAATTTGTACAGGCTTTTCTAAAACATTTATACAAGAAGTAGATTCAAATAAGAATACATGTAATATATTTTTTTGGATAGAAGTAAACATGTTAATGAAGGCTCGGTAAATATAAGATTTAGAAAATCGACTCTATGTCGAACCGAAAAGTCAATTAACAAATTATCAAGTGACGAAGCTCCTGGTGTTGATGGAGTAAGTGTCCAAGATTTACAATATGTCAAAGAAAAACTAATCCTGTAGTTGCTGATCTTATCAACTTAGGCGTAGAAAAAAGTATATGTCCAGATAGCAATAGAATGCAATAGAATATGGCAAATATTCAACCCATTTATAAGCAAGGATGCCATAAAAATTATGGAAATTACAGCCCTATTGCCTTACATTCTGTCATAAATAAGTTACCTGAGAGCCGCCCGCGCCTCGTTCATCAGTACAAGGCTGCCACTCGAGAACATTAATTCACATTTTTATTCAGTTAGTAATTCACGTAATAATGTTAAAATACATAATCATATCAGAATATGACACAATTATATATTAATTAGCAATTCACATTTAAACAAGCATCAATAACCTATTTTAAATGCAATTACTTTGAAGGATACAAAATGAGTGAATTGATTTGTACACAAATTACAAGACAATCCTTGGTCGCAATGAAGATTAATTAATGTTCTTTGAAATTGACTTTTAACTGAATTTACATTTTCTAGAGGCTTTTCGATTAAAGTATCGACAGTAAGACATTTAACGTAAATTGTCGTTTCAGCGCGCTGGAAAGTTTCGTTATCTCTACGGAATATAACTTTAAAATATAAATCTAAATTATATTAAGTCCTTCTTCCCTTTCCATCAGCACGTTTGACATCCACTTCTTGTCAGAGGCTTCTCAACTTTTGAAAAGTATTTGCAGCTCCTTCATGTTTACAAGGCAGATTTCTAAATGAGGAACGGAGAATAGACAGTAGTGCTGATCAATGGCAGCCAGAGTAATTGAAGGCGCAATACGAGCTTTTTGGACGGAAGTAGACTTTTTACTTTAAGTTCGCTAATTTATATTGGTGTGAAACAACAACGAACGACAGTAAATTTCACGACGAGGTCATGCGTATCGGGAAATTTCAAAAAATAAATCTCGGGTTGTGGATTGATAAAAAATGAGATAATATTGATTCATTCAGTCATTGTGATAATTTCAGTTATACCTAACAGTAAATCTTACTTCCTGTGACCGATTTAATTAATTTAAATAATATTGAATAGAAATTAGCTCCACTCTACAAAAATATTTTTTAATAATTGTTTTATATCATTTATTGTATAGTCGTGTAGTAATAATTCCACCAAAAACATAAATGTGCCAAAGGGGCAAATTTCGGTCCAAACGATAATCAGGTAAATCGACTTTGGTAATAAAAGAGTGGAAATCTGAAAGGGTGCCGTTCTTCTGCTCCTCATTCTTATATAATGAATTTTGACTAGTCAAATTTTACATAAATTCAATATCAAAGAACGTAATTTTTTTTTAAATTTGAATATATTGTACCTACTACGAGCTATGGCTTAAAGGACAAGGAACTTGGTACCAATTCAGATTTCAACTTTTATAACAGCCGATACCCCGTTCGTCATTAATAGGTAATTTGGCCCTTTTTAACATTTACGTTTTTGGTGGGATATCAAAAAGTTCAAAAATGCCTCAGTGATCGTGAGAGTGAAAATTGGCAGCGATCCCCGAATGGTTAGAGACACAATCAACTTAAACACAAAGATGGAGAGGTCTCGTCTAATGAAGTCAACGCTCCATCCCATTCGTGCGTTAATCCAGAGTATCGAAAACTTTCAGCTCAAATTAAGAAATCGCTTTCAGTGCCTAGAAGACTGCAGTACAGTAGACGATATGAATGTCAAGTTCGTGGAAACTGTCCATGCGGTCGGAGCTAAGTTCTGCAAGACCTGCCGCAGAAGAACATAAAAACTCTCCCTCACACTCTTAACCTCAAGGATGTTAGACGAGAGATGAAGTTGCAGTCATCAGTCGATTTCACAGCATACAGGCAACTGAACAGACAGATCTCTAAATGCATGCAGCAGGTCTTACGCAACCTCAACACAGCTCGTATTGAAGAAGCGATTGAGCGGCACCAGGGCTCCAAAATTTTTGCCAGAGATCCGCCTGCCAGAAAGAGCCAACTGTCAAAACTGAAGAATTGGTGTGGCAGCATCGTTTCCGGCGCACCTATTTTCGATTTTGAGTGAGATTGAGAGATTATACGGGCAGCTGTACACATCATCGTTGGAGCCTCGCGCATATGTGAGTAACAATCCAAGAGCAATTCTTATCCGACACTATTCCGATAATATCCCGGACGTCAGTTTGAGTAAGTGCGAGATTAGAATGGATCTCCAGCACTTTACGAGTAAAAACGGCAAGTCCCGGGCGGGGATGGAATTATAGCGGAGCTTCTGAAAGCGGCTGGAAAACCGGCACTTGAAGTCCTTCAGAGGCTCTTTAATTCCGTTCTCCATGGTGGCACTACTCACGAGGCGTGGAGCGGAAGTTCGGTGGTCTTGTTCTTCAAGAAGGGTGACAACGCTCTCCTGAGTAACTACAGACCGATATCCCTTCTGAGCCGCTTCTACATGCTGTTTTCTAGAGTCAATACCAATCGTCTCGTAAGCAAACTCGACGACTTCCATCCTCCCGAACACACCGGTTTCCGAAAAGGCTTTAGCACCATAGACCACATAGATATCCTTTAAAAAATTGTACAAAAGTACGAAGAGTGCAATCCGCCACTTTGCTTAGCGTATGTGTACTATGAGAAGGCCTTTGATTCCGTTAATTTTGGCCGGTGCTACAGTCTCTTCAGTGGGGCCAAATTGACTCTCGGTATACGAAACCTATCCAACTGCACAGAGGTGTAAGACATCATCATCATCATCATCATTACAGCCCTTCACAAGTCCACTGCTGAACATAGGCCTCCCCCAAGGTACGCCACAAAGCACGGTCCTGAGCCACCTGCATCCATGGACTTCCTGCATGTCTTACCAGGTCGTCACTACATCTATGGGGGGTCGCCCCACACTTCGCCCACCGGTACGAGGCTGCCACTCGAGACTTCTTTTTAAAAAGGATAATATTTAAGAATAACACGCTTTTTAGCAATTAACATTAATTAGTAGTGACAGACTTTCGAATGACACTTGGGTTTAACTAAGCACAGACTACTTAAAATAAAAAAATGATATTTAGTATTATTATTATTTAGGACGCGTCAGAAAATCAACGTTTGACTACTAAAACACATACCACTTATTACAGTTGGCTCTATTTTAGGACTTTCAGGTTCAATTTTAATAGCTGATTGTACATTTCTCTCTTTTTCTTTTTCCACAGCCTTCTCTTTCATGCTTCGCTCGTAATTTTGGCGCATGGCCGCTAATTGTTGCCGCAACTCTACATTGACAGGTTTGATTTTGACTGTTTTGTGATTTGATAGCATATCTTTCAGTGCGTCGAGCTTTTGATTTGACATCGTTTGTTCTTTGCCCTTATCTTTTACGGGCTCAATACTCATATTCAGAATATTTTTGGTCAGTTTAGACAGTGGGTCTCTGAAATATTAATGTAATTAAAATTTTTATATTTTAAATATAGAATTATGTTGTTATTATGGCCGCCAATATTATTATGTCAAGTACACCCGTATTAACAAAATGACTGATCGATGACGATGTATTCTTTGCGGACTAATCCCATGGTTACAACAAAGTTATTTCTAAGGGTACCATTGATTCAGCAACAGCAACCCTTTCTTTAAAAAATCATGAATAGTTAATATTGCAATATTTATAAATACATTTGAGGTGTATAACAATAAAAATGTTCTGAAATTGACATAGTGTCTTTATTCGGGGATTTTATCACTTTTACACACCCTACAAAGTATGTTATGGCTGCGGATGGTTGTAGTAATAATCGGTCGCCTTGCATGTCTGCTTGCGGACTCTATACACAATACTGGGCTAATATAATTGTAACAACATCTCACGCCAAACTTTATAGTTGCAAATAAACTTATTGTATTTTATTCTCGAAATGAGGCATTCCATCTCAATCCTCAGGGGTGGCAATGCATGCATTGTCATTCTTGATAGACGTAGATGTCTATGGGCCACAGCATTCACTTACCATCATGTGGACTGTGTGCTCGTTTATCACCCTGATTCTATAAAATAAAATAAAAAATCATAACGTCAAATAAGTACTGCAGGCAAGTTCCTTCCAAAAGTCTTATAGTAAACAGTGTTTATTATTTATATATATTATAGGATAATGATGACATAGTAAACAACTAAATCTGATACTTACGCCTTGTTCCTGAAAGGAGTCCTTCGTAAAATCGAAGTGGATTTAAACATGGGCGTAATATTACCGCACTCTTTAAGCGTATTGCGTAAAGCTCTGAGGACAGTTTGTTGCCGGCTCAGTATCTCCTGCTGTTTTACTAGCGGCTGGTAAATATCATCTAATATGGGACGGAGCATACGCTGACCAGGCCTGAAAGTATTTATTTATATATTTACTCATGTGTCTTACCTAGTTTGAAGAGCACCTCCCGCCCTCCACAATTGCGTGCACTAATGCCGTCACCATAGCACCACTACCCTAGGAAAGACACATAATCGACGATAATACGACACGTGTTTCGCCTTTACACGAGACATCCCCAGGTGATGTAGACTCCTCAGTCATTTTATTTTATTGAGTGGATATGTGTGAAATAATTCTTAACAACCTTATTAGAATAGATTTCCTCAAAGTAACACCTGATTCTATTAATTATCGTTGTGTTGATCTGGGAGCTACTTCAAGTTGCATATGGCGCCCTCAGCTTTACCGGTGGTAGCAGAAGTCAAAATGCGCGAACCGCAGAGTGGAATTTCGAAGAAATTCAACGTGCGGCAAAAATAATCAAGAAAGGCTACAGGTGTGTCACCTCTTAATACTAAAATAGACTAAGGTTTAAAAGCATATTTTCAATATTACAAACTTTTCGTTAAGATTCCTTGTCGCAATTTCATTCCACTTGTGGTCGAGTGCTTTATGCGCTTGATCCAGCTGGTTCTGTATATAATAGGCTAATTTTTTCACAGAGGCCACTCGTTTTGTTGTTAAAGGATCTGCTTGGCTCCATTGATGCAAATGTTTATTTCTGTAGGATAATAATGAAAAATATAATAAAAAAAGTAATTTGACATGGTGGAAATTGTGCAATGGTTTTGAATTCGTCGATATAATTATTTTCAACTTATCCACACTTTTAATTTTATGTTAGTCAATGTTCTTACAATAATGTTTACTCAATGATCAAATAATGTCACTCCAGTACTTGTACAGATATAAACATACTTATCTATTTTAAGTCAATTTTGTGTTTCTCAGACAAATGAATGACTTATTCTTAATGTTAAAAAGTTACAGCCTATATAACATCCCACTGCTGGGGACAGGCCTCACCTCATTTCTGAGGGGGTTTTAGGGCAAGGAAGTGTCCACCGCGCTGCCCCAAGGCGTGTTGGCGAACTTCACATGTCTTCGAAATTTTTTTTTCTTATTCCACAGACATGTAGGTTTCCTCACGATGTTTTCCTTCACCGCCGAGCACGTGGTAAGTCAGCACTTAAAATTACAATTAACAATTTTATTGGTGCCGGCGGGGATCGAACCCGGGTTACTCAGTTTCTGTTATGTTTACAGCGAGCGTTAACCATCTGAGCTACCACGGCTCTTATTTATTCTTATGACAATTAATTTTCTTAAACCAGAAACGAGAAAATGTGAAGGAGAAGCTAAAGGTTACGGCAAATACTTGAATAAGGCAGAACTATATATACATAGCACACTAGATTTATTTTGGTCTATTAATTACTCACTCTGTGTGTGGATGTGCATACGTGCGTGTGCGTGCGTGTGCATGTGTGTGTGTGTGTGTGTGTAAGTGAATTCATCACACTATTTTGTTCTGTGGGTGTAATAAGAGGCAACTATAGGATATGCCAGAAACATCTCACGGTTTTCGATAGATGGCGGTATATCATCCTGTTTACGTCAAACTTAAAACCCCCAGATCAGAGACTGAAATTCAAAGATAAGAGACATTTGGATCTGAAATCGCTAATTCATTTGCCAGGCATGCTGATTAAACCAAATCTTCCCTACAGTGGAAACCTCACGTTCAAAAGTGCTAGTGCAGAAGAAAAGTAACAAAAATAGTTTACAGTTTTAGAGAAAACAGTGAAATCTGGTAGAACCACGTTCTCACAGAATATCAGCGTGAAATAGCAGCTTAATGCTGCAGTGTTTCGTATGGTGAGTGTAGAGAACCAAGACTCTTTTTACTGGAATCGAGGCATTTCATTTTAGTCCCCAGGGATGACAACGTGTCAGCATTTTGATTCTTAATCGAGAATAAATGTATATGTCCATGGCCCACAGCATCCACTTACCATCAGATAGACTGTGTGCTCGTTTGTCACACTTCTCTATAAAAAAACACCGCATCATTATCCTACACATTATTGTACTCTACATTGTACTCAGTGTGGGTGTGATTCTTCTCCGGTTAAACAGAAGTTCAGCCTAGCTCTTCCACGTAAAAATAAATACTGTATAATCAATGCTTTTTTTAGGTTTTGTACTTTAAATATTATGTGAAAATAAGAATATTTAACAAACTTCAACTTACTCATCATGTGATCGTGCCTCAGCGACAACAGCGCAAGCGCGGACTAATTCCAGTTTCAACTGAACTATGGATTCACGC
The DNA here is from genome assembly GCA_018247895.1 of Parnassius honrathi. Classification (NCBI taxonomy): domain Eukaryota; kingdom Metazoa; phylum Arthropoda; class Insecta; order Lepidoptera; family Papilionidae; genus Parnassius; species Parnassius honrathi. The sequence goes on from DWHP01000613.1 coordinate 18,421, forward strand.
AACTCCTCTATGCAGTAGTCTTTTTTTAACCTTTCAATGTCCTGTGACTGAACATTAAAATCCGAGCCGATAGAATCTATGTCTTGTTGTAACTAAAATTAAAGTTATGTATAATTTATTACAAATTATAATGTTGTGTTTTTCTATGTTGATAGTTCTGGCCGGAGAATGAAGGAGTTAACCGAAATGAGTACATTACATTACTTAAGTAGTCGATTATTGAACCTTAATCGGTTACTTAACATCCGTGTATGGTACATTATTTTATAGAATAAGTAACTTAAATTAACTTTTTTAATTGAAAAATTGTAGATTACTAAATGATTATAAAGAAAACATCGTGTCAAAAAAATAAGATTTGATACGATATATGCTAAACATGTCGAAATATAACGATAAAAAAGTACAAAAAATTTAAATGACTACACTTTACTTTAACAGTGGTAGAGCCACGTGGCAGCTTCGCTGTCGCACGTATGGGCCGGCTCAAACCGGGGTGGTACCAC
>DWHP01000614.1:0-18926 GCA_018247895.1 Parnassius honrathi
AACATTAATCCTCAACTTTACCATATATTTATTTCAAAATTAATGCTGCAATATTTTCGGCATAACGGAGGATCCTGATAAGCCATTTGAGGTAGTATTTTTTCTATTTCCCTTTAAGTTCAAGAGATTGTAACTTTATACCGGCCTTGGACTCACGTTCGATCAACACCACAATTTTATTCAGATTACATGTTTCAAAAATGTGTGAACTCTCGATAGAGGTTTATTGTGTTCTGTGGTATGGAGCCTGAGCCAGGTATGTTGAACACTGTACTAAAAGCAATTACATATATAACTGTTTTAACTATCTATTTTCAATATGGCTTTATATCTCGTTCCGGAACAAAAATAAACACTTAAAATTTCAATACATGACAAAAATCATCATGAGGAAATACTTTGAGTGACATCCTATATTCAAGGATGTCAGGATTTCACAAATAAAGTATCTACACTAAATTTGATAGTAGCACTATATTTACGTTTTTAAAATGAACATAATCATTAAAGAATACCGACAATAAACACGACTGCTGTTATGTGAAACTTGACAGCCGACAGCTCACTTCAATCTATACTCAGAACGATCTATGGTTCACCGTCTTCACGTCACTATCTGTATTGGTAAAATATAATTTATAATATAATAATTGATTTAAATCACAAAATGTTTAATTTTAATAATTATCTGTATTTTTTACAGATTCCTCGGATTTTCCTCATTTTCTGCAGGTAGTGTACATAGACCTATTCATTTTAAAACATTTCATCTACTTCGAAAATCAGTCATCGATTCGAGCAACTTATAGACAACTTTGTGTTTTTATAGTGCTGTACGTAATCGTTCACCTGAGCAAGTTGTCTGTCGAATTGTGAACGATTTCTTATCACATACTGCCGAATGATGCAATAACTCCAATAAGCCGACGTAGTGTGCACACTAAAGATGAAGAAAGAAAGTGTAGACGAAGATCTAAATCTATAAATTGTTCATCAGTCAGAATTACGCCTCTGCCAATCCGAATCCAATTGAAAAATTTTGCTGGAAAGATTTTGGTCTATATTCCACAAGACATCACATGTTCCGTGTTTTCTCTGATTGTACTATAGAACAGTTGAAAACTGTCCCGTCGTTTTATTGCTGACTTATTTTTGGCTTAAAGGTTTTGTTAATATGCAAAATCGCCGCATATAGAGTGAGACAAATCCGCAAATACGCTACAAACTTCGTAACTTCCAGAAAAATACATAGTTTGATGAGGTTTACACTCGGGTAGAATTGGATATTATTTCCCCAAAAATTAAAATATGTTAATTGACCTCCAAGGTAGTGTAATTTGACACCTCTGATAAATCAGAAATAATTGACGCCTAGGCCTTGGCATTGGAGGATAAAGCGTCAATTGTTACAAAACCTCATTCGTTTTTTTCATAACATACAGTCAGCAGTGCTCGAAAAAGTGGCTCTATGACGACGACACAGATAATTAGTAATCGTCGCCTTGGGGCTACCCATAGTTTTCATAGCATTATTTTCATAACATTCAATTAGTTGTAGTTTTTAATATTTAAATGGTAGATATACAATTATAGTGCACGTGTATAATTAATATTGTATTTAAAATTAACAAAATAAATTTTTGCAAATTTGATTTCAGATACCCATATAACATGTTTTATTTATTTATGTACATACAACAACACACAGAAACAATTATGAAGTGAGTTCGTAAGGTACCGCTTATTCAATCAAAATATATTTGATCATGATTTATCTCAATCGTATTTATTACAAAACCGAGATCGACATAGCAGCTGTCACTCAAATTCGTAGTCCAATCAATTTGTTTGGTAATCGATTATATATATTCATTCTGGATGTCAATCAGTATTTGGTAATTATTTGCGAATGGATGTTCTATATATAATACTTTGTAGTGGCGGTAGAAGAAGTATGTATATCCACTACCGCCCCGTCGATGTAGTAAAGAGGTGGCCAATGGAAACATATCAGGAGATGGGCAGCGGGGCCTTCCTAATATATTTTTTATAAGATAAGGTGACAAATGAGCACACTGTCCATCTGATGGTAAGTGGTTGACCTATAGGTTGGCCTATAGACATCTATCCTCGATTACGAAGGCGTTGTCATCCCTGAGGACTACGACAGAATGCCTTGTTTCTAGTAAAAAAGTGTTTCCGGTTCTCTACATTCACCAAAAGAAACACAGCTACGTTAAGCTATTACTTCACGCTGGTATTCTGTGAGAGCGTGGTCCTTCCCCGGTCGAGCCGATTCACTCATGCTACAACTATACTACTAATATAGCTACAGCGTAGCTCTACCACGTATATGTAATAACAACAAGATAATAAAAACTGCAGTGGCTAAACTGCAACTCAAGCTTGACAACATTGACAAATAATCCCCTATGAAGCAATAAAAAAGCAAAGATTTTTAATTTTTGAGATTGATAGACTTTTGGATTATGTTTTAAATCTAATCAAAATCTACAACTAATAAATTAGTTATTTTATTGGATAGTTTGTATACGATAACTAATGTTAACATGTAAATTATTTATGTCGCCCTTGACTCAGCGGTAACGATTAGTTCTCGCTTACAGATGAAAAAATTGTATGTGAGGGTTACAAATGTACACAATAGCCCACCTGATGCTAAATGGATGCTGTGGTCCATAGAAATTTATCCTCTATTTAAAATTTAAATGGAGATATGTTATCACCCCTGAGGACTAATATATACTAACTTTAAAAAATACTAACTTTCAAAGCACAGCAGCATTATGCTGGTATTGTGGTACCGCGATAGAACCTACCATTATGTATTGCAACCATAATATAGCTGCAGCGTAGTTCTACCACGTTAAAAGTAGTGGTAGATCTACACTACCGTAACAAAGTAGAGAAGTTACGCGTGACTCAAACGTTTTGCTTAGTATCTTGGAATACCTACTAAGCCAAACTTAATACTGCGCGTATACTGTCGTGGTTTTAAAATAGAGTAGAATAATTTTATTCAGCATAGATTACATGTTGTAATTCTTATTGAAAGTCATTTTTTAGTTTACCACTGGTTAGAAAAAAAACCTCTGTCCTGGTAAGAACCAGTAAGAAACCCAGCGGGACTTCTAAAAAAAATTTTACAATGTCGATGCTCACAAAATATTTACAAAATTTATTTTAGAAACAGCTTGGAAGCGACCATCATTTATATTATAATAACCTTTTTATATAGTTTTTGTTTAATTAAGTATTTAAACTTTGTAACAGAGACCTTGTATATTTTCTGGGACTTTGCTGTAATAGCGTATACATTTCCCCAAGAATGAATTACTGACTCTACGGAGTCGAGAAACTGGTATCACACCGAATAACAAGGTGCGTATTGCTATAAGTATATACCTATAGACTTCGATGAATCACGGTGTGTGAAGTTATTATTAGATAGAAATAGGTTAGAGTATTATTTTACGAGTGAGCCATAAATTTCAAATTGAATCGGGAAGTTTATCTAAAGATGTGCGACTTTATTACCTAACTGTGCTGCATCCATTAATCTTGATTGTATGGTGTCGTTTTCAGTTAAGAAATTTGGGGAACTTTCATCATAAAGGTGGTCCGTTTTGCTGAAACGAAATTTAAACAATTGATTGTTCAACGCAATAAGCTTGAAATCTAATATATAAAAATGAATATTTATTAGATCGTATTCTATGCGCTGCCTTACTGTTCATCAGATTAAACTTTGTCAACATATTTGGTTGCGGGAATAAAGAAAGTTTTATTTCCTTGTCACATTTCTCTACCTTAGGGGTACAAGTAGAAACTCCTTCGAGACACTGGCAAAATAGTAGATTTTGGAATAGCAAGTGCATCGTCCAAGGCTGCCGCGTGCCACGTCGGCCATCTTGTTCTGGTTGCAAGAACCCGCACATACAGTTCAGCAAATTGATCAAGCACAACAAGCAAAAGGCTCGACCCGGGAATCGAACCCGAGAACCCCCATCGCCGGTAACATTTCAGGTTATTAGCGCGCCACCATTTTCTGGTTCTTACGAGCCGGATTAGAATCGAGCAAATGGCCCCACCAATATTGCGTGCACGTCCGCAAAGATTGCAGGCATAGTTGGAACCAGTAGGCGGCGTTGTTGTGGATTCTGGAAATCACCTGTGCGAAGACGGGGCAAATCGCTAGTTGCTTATTTATAAATATTGTTATGTAATTTAAATTAAAGATTCAATTATTTTAAGTACATTGCCATGTATTCGCGGTGTAAGAATATTCATTTTCCTATATTACCCCATGGTTGTCGTGACATAGAGAGCAACAAATTATGAAATTGACGGCAGCGTCTCCCTATTAACGACTAATAATTTAAAAAGGACTATAGTTGCCAACTCGTTTGCCAAGCGTAGCAGTTATGCCATATATCCCCCTATGAGGCATTCAATGGGGAAGGCCTATGTTCAGCAGTGGACTCTGATAGGCTTTAACGGTAATGGTATGTTGGACTCTTTTATAATCTAGAAATCCGTCTTAGTAAGTAATAGCCTCTTATGTATTTTGTTGCCGCCAATATGCAGTGCCTTTACTGCCGTACCACACAATAATAGACTATGAGTCATTTCAGCTTGGGCCTCGGAATTGAATACGGCTTTTTTGTTTGAAATTGGTTACAGGCTTCCGTAGGCTGCAGTAGGAGTAGCCCCATAATGTGGCCTGTAAGTTAATATATAATCACTATAAATTTATTTAAAAAAATACCTGACCAAAGATAGATAGATATATATAAGATCCCATTACATTCTTAGTAACTTCGGCGTTATCAACATCATCCAAAAGCTTTAAAAAGTAAATAACCTTGGGTTTGGTACGCTAAATAAAAACATCACTTAGAACTTTTTTTTTACTTTTTACTTAGAACTTTTTACTTAGAAGTTACTTAGAAGACGACACTTTTGTTAAATTTGACTATCCAGGTAAGAGTGCGCCTCGAAAATATATACTCACTTGCAGATAGTCATGTGATCAGAAACGAAATGAGTTCCTGATGGTTCCTGGAATATAATAGAAAACACATTAGTAGTTTACTGGTAGTTAAGATTGAAATTATATGAGGTCACGATCCCTCCCCGGTGCTACAGCCACAATAAAATTATAGCGTGGCTCTACGAAGCGTTTTACTTGAATTGTGAAACACCTGAGTGGTTTTATGGAGTATAACACTCGAATAAACTACTGACTAAAAATATAAGTTTAAAACTTTTTTAAACAATACCTTTTTTATATGTTTATATGAAACACGCTGAAACTACACCGTTTCACTAACGGAAATTAAGTTTGCATTACTGTATACGAAATGTACGTGCTCTATTTCTGGTTTAACCCATAAAAATGTTTGTTCTGATTTGGTATTTTGAGAATGTTAACGCATTGATTCCAGAAGCAAGTTAATTGGGACGGTCATTGCCATAGCAGTTACGTAGATACGAGTATTACGGTTTCATTTTCCTGTGGCAGTAAATCGTAATTTCATAGTTGACACCGACTGATCTTATGATGAGTTGTGACAAGCGACTCTGACGCAGCGCGGCGAACTAACTACTCCATTAACTTCACAGAAATTTACAGATCAAGTTCCCCGTTCCTATATAGTCTTAAAATTCATATTCCGCCACAATAATATGATTTGTGTAATTCCGTTTTTACTGTGCAGTCCATACTGATCTAGAACACACCGCCCGTAAGTATTAAAAAAATAAAAAATAAGAATTCTTTTAAGACACTAGTTCGGAAATAATATATAAATGTATATATCTATGTATGTATTACAATATGTAACCCTTGTTACTTTATTATTTTTATTTTATTTATACGTTGAGTATAATTACTCGCAATATTACTTATATTGCGAGTAATTATACCGTACCTGTTTATATATTTATTATTTATACCTTTTTATATGGTTTACCTGTGGATATTTTACAATATTCTATTTATCACACATTTCATCGTTTCTTAGTTACTCATTTGATTTATTTGCAGGTAGGAGATGTCATAAAACATCAAGCACGCTATTTATATTAATTACTAGCTGGTACCAGGCGTATTGCTGCCGTAGAAGGAATAATCCTCGTAATATCGTTTTAAATTTGGAAGAGTTACATTGTTTAATCTTTTATACCTTTAAACGAGCAATTCTTGTATATATATAATCGGAATATCAGAAACTGCTCCAACGATTTTCATGAAATTTAGTGAAAAAACTGCTACAATATCATTTGAATACGAAGGTAAATTTTGGCAATGCGTGTTAAAGGTTATAGCTCAAGTTCGAGTCCAGGCTTTTTCGGTCCAACTTTTTTTCAAGTTCCCTTCTTTCGTGAGAAAATTTATTATTTCGAGCCCTATTTTTTTTAAAACACGAAAAATTTAATTAAAATACTGCAAGTATTTAATGAAATTAATCACATGATTTTTTATTTATCACCTACCTAATAACTTTCGATCTGTCGGTAGGATACGCGCGCCACCTAGTGTTTGTACTACGTATATAACCTTCGGGGCAAGTGCAAGCAATAAGTTGACAAAGTTTGATTTTCTGATGAACGGTATGGGTGCGCATAAAATACGAACAAACAAACATTATTTTTATATATTGGATTATAAGGTAGTGACCGAGACTACATAAATATTTAAAAACAAATAATGAGTGAGTGAGGAATTCTGTACCAAGTAGTAAGACCTATATATAGACTGCCACTTTGCTTTACTTGTATGAATTTTACCGATCCGTCAAATTCAAACACACAGCAGATCCAGCAAATATTTGGAATAAGTCGTTGGCCGACGTACCACATGAGTAAATAAACCGACTTACTTAGTCATGTTGCCGTACGTTTAGTATTAGACCAATTCTCGACCGACGATAAGTGACGAAAAAAGCTCTAATCAAAATAAGCGCCTGTATATATTTCTTTATATAGATGGATATCGACGTAAGACAATTCACTTCTCGTTTCTTCCCTTGTGTGTCGTAACAGGCCACTATGGAAAATGTTATGTTTTTCGAAAGTTGGCGGAAACCGATCTAAAATCGGTCTCCCCACGACTGGAGATGTGTAAAAGTAGATGATTATTGATTACGCGATTATTGTTATTACGAATATTTTACGATATGTTTTATTACTCTGCCAACTAATGATTTCTTATATTTACGCGAACGCTACACTTTAAATGAAACTATTTTTTACGGTTTTTATCGCATTTAACTTTATAGCTCCCGACGTTTCGGATACTTTAAGGCGCCCATGGTCACGGGGGGAACTGAGGTGTTTCACGTCCCGATGTCATACTTAGTCTAACTGCCTTTAGTTTTTAAATATTAACTAATTATAATATCGGAACATCAGACACTTCAATTTCCCAGTGACCATGGCTGCTTTAAAGCGTCCAAAACATCGGGAGCTAAAAAGTTAAACGCGATAAAATCCGTAAAAATTATTACAATTTAATATAGTGTCAACTATTCATATTAACCACTTGAGTGATATAAAACAACACAAGATTTGCTTGTACTGTTGTTATAATTATAAGACGGGAATTGATATTCACTACTTCAGTAGTAATGGGGAATAACTTACAGTCAAACGGGATAACTTTGAGCAACAAAGGTAACTTTGACAGACAAATCGCAAAATACTCTTTTATTTTATACCCGAACAACATTTAGTGCATAACATTGAATTTATACAATTCGTGTACTTAGCAAACTTCGTCGAAGAACTCTCTAGAAAAAAAGTTGCTGTCAAACGAAGCTAACTTCAAAACCTTTTTTTAAAGTACCGTGCGCAACTGTTTCTTTTTGCAGTGGTAAACTTTTAAAGAGAAATTTCAATGATGAATACCAAAAAGTTTAAAGAAAGTTCTACAATTTTTGTTTTTACATATACAAGTCAATAAAACCAAATTTTAAATTTGGTTTTATTGACTTGTATATGACTCCACTACATCTGAAATTTGTAAAAAACTTAATCCAATGTTACGCTGAAGCTATGAAATGTTTAAAAATTATGATTCCTGCGACAAATCTCATCTGTGTTAAAGTAATCCTTAAAGGTGTTATAACTTTGACATAAAACAAAATTGCCAGTTTTTGATATATTGTATGAATTTTCTAGCTGTTAATTAGTTTGAGAATATGAAAACGAACCTGAGAGCACAGATTAAGCACACTCTTTTGTCTCATATTTAACACAATATTTTGAATTGAATGATTTTTAACATAATAGCTTGCTTTTAACTTTACATACCACTCGTTACCATAACACAAGCCCACGTATCAATATTTCTGAAATGTCATCATAATTTAAACTTTATGAGCTAAATTACTACTTGCTTAGTGGGGAAAGAAAATATTATGAATAAACGGTGTCTCTCAAAAAAAATACAAATATTTTGTGTTAAAGAACACACGCTACTAGGCAATGTAGCTCCAAATCATAAATGAATGAAATGGAATAAATAAAAGAAAAACAACTCTTGAAAAAATAGGGCCGGTGCTTAACTGTGGGCCAGTTACAGGCTCTTATCTTTAACAAAATCTTAGTCCGAAAAAGAATCACTTTTTATGTTTATAGCATGAGTAGCAGTGACCCGCGGTTTCGCTCGACTATATCACGTCTCTGAACCGCGTGACATGACATTACACGTAGTTCAAGCATTTTACATAGCAATGTGTAGAAACAATGGCAAAACTAATGGAGTACTTTTATCTATCGGCATATGTGCGTTATAGAGCGAAGTTAAATTTCATCCACTCACTCTACCTCCCGGATGAACGTCATTCCCCGCGCCGCAGACCGGATTGTGGCTTATGTATAAGACATAGGCATATTGTATCGCGAACATTTGCCATTATCTTAGCTAAAATGATTGAAATAACTTTGCGTATAGCGTTCACTGCTGGTCAGCACAGCACTGCTTTCTTTCGGTTCTCATCAGGCGGCTAGGGTTTACGAGACGTTCGCGCGTCGAGCCGAGTGTTGAATTATTTGAAATTTTCATTATCTATTAAACTATGCGTCACAAATTATATAAATAAAGACACAAAGAAGCATTAGGTTATTTAACTTAAATTAATCACTCACTTTCTAATTAGTTTACGTTATTACGAGCTTAACATCTGACAAAGCGTCCACGAGTCCACGGCTCACATGTGGAATTACAAAATTTTTTGTTTTTGTTTTTACGATGCTCATATGTCTTGCATATGACATTACTGCAGCGTGACTGAAACGTAAGCTTGTCTAACGATGTTCCATTTGTAAATTAAAAAAGTAAAATTGATTCTATTACACTGACAGGACTGTATCGTATTCTTTTATTTATTGTAAGCCGCGCGAAATTCTTTATTGAAAGAGACTCTAATATAATCCTGAGACTTATAATTGATAACGACTTTCTGTAATAACAGTTATGTATTATTTGTCTCAGGATGTTTTTATTCATCATTTATTTTAAATTTTCGGATAAAATACGGGGTTATTTTTCAAATAGTAGCTAAATTGTAAACTTATGTTTAAATATATATTCAATAATATACTGTTATTGCAGTTTTTGAAAGTGATAAATAAAGCTAGTATTTTTATTTGAAATTATCCCAAATTGAATGTGATTGATGGGCAACAACGTTTGTGCCCACCGATCGACTTTTACGAATGTGTGCGTGTAAAATCAGTTAAAATAATGTATTAACACACATTTTGAATTTAATGGATGAAAAGGACAGAAATTTTTCAAATTAATTTTCCTATATTACTTATTCTGAATTTTCGTTATTTTGGCCGGAATTACAAACTAACCCTGTATAGCTTAGATCCCTCCGGGCATTGTTCTCCGTCTAATTGTAAAGTTACGTCAAAATTCATTTTGCTATTCAGAAAATTAGCTTGGACAGACAGACAAAAAGACACATACCGCCAAACAAACATTTTAAACTTGATTATTTATGTCTTAGAAACATATAAATAAACATCTGAGCTTAATAGAAGCCAGTTATTTCAATGTTAGAGACAGCCACTTAAATTTCATTTATCTCTTTTTTATATATAGGATAGGATGACAAACAAGCACACAGTCCACCTGATTGTAAGTGGTTGCTGTGGTCCATAGACATCTACATTTATCCTCGATTACAAATCAAAATGCAGATGCGTTGTCACCCGTGAGGACTAAGATGGAATGCCCTGTTTCCAGTAAAAAGGGTCTCTGTTATTTGTATGCACAGACTTATATTGCAAGTAATATTTATGTTTAACAAGATTCTATTACAGTCGTGAAACACTCTTAACCTAAGCATTTTAAATTTACTTGAAAAAGTTAGGTACCGGGGAAATTAAAAATATTAGAATTTTCAGAATTTTTGATTTGAAAAGCTAAATTAAAATGGTTTTTACTTTATATTCTTAAAATAAATTACCCACAGAAACTACATATTATTTTTTCTAACCTTTTCATGTCACTCGCACCGAATAAAACACCATGGCGTTCCAATATCGTTACATATTGGCAAGTCCAGGGGAACGCTTTCGCCAAGCTTTCGCAAACATCCACGACCCTACATACGCCGGCCGCCCAATGATGGCTCCTTCTCGGGGAAGACTCGGGAAATACTTCCCCTTCGCCACTAAGGCACACCAGAACACAAAATGCGCCTTCCTATGCGGCCTCTAACTTTACCTACGTAAAGAACCTACCTCGTTTCCGATGCGCGGAGACCATAAGGCCATTAAAAAGGGCACTCGGAGGCACTAGCCTTCTTGACCCCAGCGGCGGATCTGATTTATGGTTCCGTTACCAACAAACATTCGGTCGCGGAGGGTATTTAGAGCGGCACGTCGGAATACCGTCACTTACGCTCGCAGTACAGGGGGAGAGGCCCCGCAACCCCACCAACATTGCATCAATGGTATGGTCCCCACCAGAATCGCGGAAGATAGAACGAGTGGCGCATCACACAACACTCTCGCCATATCAACTCTCCCTCTACAATTCCATTTAGACTGCGGCGGTTGGAGGAGAGTACCCTTATCGCCACAGTACACCATCAGTACGTTAACATCTGAAGTAGACTCGCCAAGCGCACTCGGAGTGACAACCTTGCGCCGGCCCCTTACTTCGGACCAGCCATGGGTTCCACTTCATTCACCATGGGTGACCAAGCCACGGCTACTAAGCCCCTCCTCACCACGACAAGGCGTTAACCCGTTCGTTGGGAAGGCCCCGCTACAGCAGTATTATCGTTGCATCACCAATGGACTCGAATCGACCGAGAAAAGACCAAAATGTCACAGTACAACTACGTGAAATAAAAACAAAGCTGCTTGTCGTACTTTAAATGGTACTCAACATAAGATCTCGATCCCATTTTCAACTTATCCGCATTTTAAATCTTAATAAAAAAGAGTAAGTAGATGTCCAGACACAGCATTCACCAGTCGTCAGGTGAGCTGATCTTTTTTGCTATAAAAGCTTGTTTTATAAAGGGACAACCTAGCGACCTTGAAAATCAGTTCACAATTACTACGCTGAGTAAATTTGTAAGCGCAGGATCGATACTCTAATTCTGCTCTAATTAACCGCTCGGGAAAGAAAAAGGTAGCTTTAAATGTGTCAATAATCAAAATCTCGAGGGATAATTAGCTAACACTGCGTCCATATAAAGCTGGCATTTGAAATTGAAGTCGATTCATCTTCATAACTCCCTTATTTTTTTTTAAATATAAAAACAAACAGCATTAATCCACTATCTTTTGATCGAAACCACAAAAAAAATGTTTTATGTATGCGAATGTCTTTTGTTCGTTTTGTTAGTGGAGTTTTCTTTGATGACAATCGCTTCTTTTCTTCGACTTGAACAGATTTTGTAATGGGGTTATTCATCAACGTTCGCAGTCAACAAACAAGACTCGCTATGATAAATTCCATGACAAAACTTAGTAAACTACTGTTTCTTTATTTTGATATTTGGCTGGGAGCATTTTGAAAGTCCAGTTAAGTTTTTATTTGTTGTATTTTTCCGTAACATTTCTTATTTAACGTTTGTTTTAAATTAGAAATCAAACCTATTTAAACATAAAAAATATTTCTTGGTTTGTCCCACCGTATGCGTTCCTATACCATTCATCCGACTACTATGAAACTGGGGTGAATACTAAAGCGCCCGTGAAGGTATTTGACAAAAAAGTTGCAGTTTGTTTGTTTGTTTATTCGTTTTCTACGTGCTATTATACCATTCATCCGATGGTGACCCTCAAGCGAGTAGTATTGCGCCCCCCCCCCCTTGTTTTGACAGTTAAAAGGATTGCAAAGCTTGCCCGGTGTCTGGCCAGTACATGGTATAAAAAATTAAACTAAGCTAAGGTATTATAAATACAAAAACTATAAGAATTAAAAAATATCATAATTTAGGTAGTCTTATTCCTTACGGCATAGTATAAAGAACGCTGGACGCGTATACGGTTCCCCGCTGAATAGTCTTTGCATGAAATAAGAACTAGCCCTTTTATCGATTTAAAATATTTATGTGCGTAGCATTTGGATAGCCGCTGCAACATTCTTTTGTTTTAAATAATGGATTAGCTATTTTAAGAACACAAGTATGTGAGCATAATAAGTTTTACTGCAATTAACGTAATTTAATATAAACTCTTCCATAATTACCCCCATAATAGAGCCATATATGGCAGCTAAGAGTTTGAGCGCTCGCCGTACTTTTTATTTTATTTTATAGAATAAGGGTCACAAACCAGCACACAGTCCACCTAATGGTAAGTAGACCATAGACATTCACATCTTTCCTCGATTAAGAATCAAAATGCAGATGAATTGTCACCCCTGAAGGCTAAAATGGAATGTCTTGATTCCAGTAAAAGGGGTCTTACACTTACAATTATATTACTTAACACAACAGCCTTAAAATAACAGCACTGGTATCCTGTGAGAGCGTAGTTCTTCCCTGGTCTAAGCATTTCATTACTGCTACAATAATAAAATAGCTGCAGCATGGTTCTACTACGTTAAAAATTTCGCAATACGCAAGCAGACCGTGTTCGACACCGACCGGAACCTACGAAATCGTGCTGATTAAAATTTTAGTTATTTTTATGTACGCGGCGTTGAAGGAATCCTGCATATTGTAACCAATATGCAGGATTCCTAATTGATTGTAAGCAATATGCAATATGTAAGACGCATATTAAACTGTAATTTTTGCCTTTGTACTTTATTGTAGAATTTGTAGTAGTAGTAAAAGCCGTTTCATTAAAATTTAAAAAAGGACGATATTCCCAATTAATAATTAACCAACACAAGCTTCGTACGATTCAACACATAGTCACGCAACTACTGTAAATCAATTTGAGCGGCAAGCATTACGAACGTTGAAGTCGTTAACCGTTGTTGCTTCTTTATTCATAGCTAGTGCACTCAATCCTGACTGTTTAACATTATATCACACGTACCAAGTCTCACATACTAAACCATTGCAACCTTTGAAAAGCATCTTACGTCGATGGTAAATCAAGATTTTTTATTATTACTATGAATACTAGGTAAAGCCACGATACAACTGTATTATGGTTGTAGCACGAATAGACACCGGGGTAGGATCACGCTCTCACACATTTAATGCTGCTGTGAATTGTGAGTGTAGAGAACCGGAGACCCACTACTGGAAACGAGGCATTCCATTTTAGTCCTAAGAGGTACAACGCATCTGCATTTTCATTCTGATTTCGTTTGTCACTCTTATTCTATAAAGAAGCTAAAAGTTCGATTTCTATGTTGCTGGTAGGAGTTTATACAAGTTTAAAAACTTTTGCAGAACTGAAATAGTACTTTGTGAGTAACTTGAAGAGCCTTATCGGATATAATAAAGACTAACGTTTTTGTTTTGTTTATTATAGTAAAAAATGAAAAACGTAAAATGTATTGCCGTGACAGAAAATCGATTTCTGAATGTTTGCCGAACGGTTTGACAATTGCAATACCGGACGGATATTTCTTACCTCGGACACCGCTTTTCAATATCGTAAAACGAATAGTAATATCAAGAGCTATATAAGAGACATTTTTGGTAGAAAGATGTTATAGCTATCATTAGTCTCACCGAATACTAGTCATCTGCGTAGAACAGGATTAAAGTGCACGAGGGTGTGCGCAAGCGAAAGGGCACTCAATATTCCCTCTTTCAAAAGTCCGATATACCTCTAATCCTATATAATCGGATAGAGGTCAGGAATGGGGCCAACGAATTAACGTTTTTATCCAGGCACTGGGGTAAAACCCGCCATATGCCTAATTCTGTGCTACTACTGATATATTTTTTGATGGAAAAACCCAATTACTGGTTTTGTCCCGAACTGGAATTCGAACCCTTGAACCTCATGCTCAGAAATAAGGCGTAAGACTACAAGACCTACAGGACATTTTAATAAATGTACAGTATAAAATGTCTGTATACAGTTCGCGAAAGAATTCTTAGTGCCATTATGATATTGAGCTACAAGTTAGTTCATTATTCATAGCAAGTCTAGACAAAGCGGTGCTGGAGATAAGACATCCCATTCCATCCAGGGCACACGCATATAAGCGCCGAACGAATTAAGTCGTCTTGTTGTACAGCACGAATCATGTACATGACGACGTCTCTTATGGGCCGTTACGAAATTTGCGAAATTCCATATTGAATTTCCGAAGTCACGTCTGTAACGAGTTTCAGAATTTCCTTTTTATACACGCTTCATCATTTTTATGTGGTTTATGTGATTAATGACTTGTCAATTACCTACATTATTTCGAAGTTCGAGATACGCTTGAGTAAATGTCGTTAGTCAATAATAATTTGAATACTATCATCACCGTTTTGTGTTTAATTGCTTATTAGATCACGTTTTCGCCTGGTGCTAATTTTTTGAAAATATTTTGTTCTCTTTGTTCATCCTTTCACAATTAGGCATCCTCACTCCTGTTGTAAAGAACAATCAGCACTCGGATCGACAGTCGCAATATTATGTCTCGTATCTTTGACAATAGGGTTTGGGTGGTATACATCTCGTATAACATGAGAGATGGTATACCGACAACTATCAGAGGTTATGTTTACGACTGCTACACCAACACCGATAATTCTTCCAGCATACTGCATTAAAAATAATGAGCGAATAAATAATAAACAAGACAATAATCGAACTACATTTCATGTTATACTGGTGTGTTACAACTCCCGTATTTGATTCTGTACGTACGTACTTACAAGATTAAGGCAAATATAATAACTTCTTATTTACTAAGTAGAGGAACTGCGTGACTACATTCTCGTGAAATTCTAATTATAATATGCTTATTGCAATGATTTGTCGAAATATAGCAAACAAATAAAATTGACGGTGACATAATATTTTAATATACTAAGCATACGCTAATATAGTAGCTAATCAACTCATTTTATTCGACGCTATTGAAACCAGAAAATTACTTTTATGACAATAAAAAATAGCTTCTTACTGCCCACAATAGTGAAACTTTCTAACAATAAACTAATTTTACAACGGGATCAGCGGTTAAAGAGTTTTTGAAGTACAAATGAATTTATAGTTCACCTGATGATAAGTGGTTACTCTAGTCGATGGGTACCTACTACCAACTTCTCAAAAGGGAGACAACACAAGTGGTTTGTCAGCTCTGAGGACTTTACAGGATTGCTCACAGCCTCTAACCGTACTGACTCTTACATCGGAACACAGAAGTGCACAAATTGCTTCTTGCCGGCAAAATTTATGAGAATAGTACTTACACAAAGGAATTTCTAGTTAGAATAGGAGTCCTACCCCCATGTACATCTTACAAATAAATTTGCTTTTTTTATAGAGTAAGGGTGTCAAATAAGCACACAGTCCACATGATGGAAAGTAGATGCTGTGGCCCATAGGCATATGCATTTATCCTTAATTAAGAATCAATACGCAGACGCGTTGTCACCCCTGTGGACAAAGATGGAATGCCTCATTTACAGTCAAAAGAGTCTCTGGAGCTCTGCACTCACCATACAAAACACAACTGTATTAAGCCGCTATTTTACGCTGGTATGCTGTGAGAGCGTGGTTCTTTCCTGGTCGAACCGACCCATTCGTGCAACAAACATAACATACTTATAAACTTCTTTACCGTTTCATGAAAGTAGTATAGAAATGTGCGATTTGATTGTTACGGAGGAAAAAATAATTTCGCATAATAATTACTAGATACGCGTAATACTAGCCCTGTCATGGCCGTCGGGAACCGACGATAAAACCAGTACGTTGCGTTCTAGGTTTTTACGTTCATCCATCCATCTATTACAGCCCGTCAAAAGTTCAATACTGAACTGCGGCCCTATGAGGCAATCTTTGGAGAAGGCCTGCTAAAGATTGCCTCATAGGCGGATTTGATAAGGGGATTTGCGATATTTATGATATTATGATAGTTGTTATCGCGAAGGTGATGCTGCAAACATTTACCTCTGTCGCCTTTTACGACACTCGCAGGATGACATGGGGTAGTAGATTATCTTACGATGCCACAGCACGGCGTAAGAGAAACGACTCAGAACAGTGCCCGTTTTCTTATAAATTTCATAGAACGCGCATAATGTGATCCTCAAGAAAACCTTTGAAATTGTTAATTGAAATTTAAGGTGCTCGGCGTTAATGCAAAACATATGTATAACTAGCTTACCAGGCAGACGTTGTTCTGCCCTTTCGACGACCCTTTGTCATGTCCTATTGAAAATCCTTAAACTTGCAAAAAATAATTGTGGGTCACTCATGGGCAAAAAACTATCCTATCTCTCAAGTTGGACCAAACTGCACACAGTGTGCAAATTTGATTGAAATCGGTTAAGTAGTTTAGGAGTCGATCGCGGACAAACAACGTGACACGTAATTTATATATATATAAAACACGTAGTATTTCTGAAAATATAAAAATTAATATATAGTAGACATATGAAGTCTCTAAATATTTTGAGGAAGATTGTGCTCAGCATTTAGACGTTTAAAAAACTATCATATTCTTCAATCGATATTCTTCTTCAAGATGTTAGCTCGGACTATTTAGACAAGAGATTTAATAATAATTATTGTCTAACATTGAAATCAGATAAATTTTGATATCAATTCTTTACCAAAATGATGACGCTACTGTTACTCTTTTCTTTTACTTGTTAATAAAGAAAACTCATCAAATGAATTATAATTAACTTTATGCTAAATCCGTTATTTTGTGAATAACATAAAGTAATAAATATTGTGAATGTATGAAAGAATTAATTGCTCGTGTGCGTGTCGCCGTACTTCTCAGGTTTCCTCAAGATATTTTCATTCACTGTGTATAACATAAGCCACCGAAAAGACAATTAGTTTTTTCATCAATTTTGGAGCAACATGTTGCTACAATTTAAGTACATACTTTGCATTCCATTATCAGCTAAGGTACGTGTGAGATCTGCAATAACAATCTCCCTGTGTATTTATCTAAAACATTTATGTTGTGCTTCGAAACAAATTAAAGCTTGTTAATATTTTTGTAACACAGCAATTAAAATTAAACGGTTGAGATAAATTTAACAACAAATGGAATATGTTAACTTTTGGTGTATTATGAAGTATAATATTTATATAATGGAGTTAGCAGACATATTAGTTTTATTTGATTTTTCTAACGCCTTTAATTCCGTTGCCATGCTATTCTCGTCGCCAACATATCCCACATGTAGTTCGCCTATTCAGCACGCAATTGATTTTTCCTTTATATTCACACCACGTTTGTGCCAATGTCGTCAGATGACCTTATGGTGTCCGACTGGTGCGACTTGATTACCGGTGTTCTAGAAGGCGAAATTCTCATAATTTCGGTAATTTAGGTTATCACAGTTCTCGAGTGGCAGTCTCGTACCGGTAGGCGAAGTGTTGGGCAACTAGATGGAGTGACCACCTGAAGACATGCAGAAAGTAGATAGATGCAGGTGACTCAGGACTGTGCTTTGTGGCATAACTTGGGGGAGGCCTCTTTTCAGCAGTCGACTTGTGGAGAGCTGTAATGATGATGATGATGAGGTAATCACATCGGTTAGATTTCTCCTACCATCTGTATGCCGACAACTTGCAACTGTACATTCATAGTGATGTTACTGATATAAATCACACTGTAGCGCCATTAATTAATAATAAAAAAATTATCACAGACCGTCTTTAACAATCGAAATTCCAACTAAGATCCGATTGTTAGATTTTCGATTGTTCAAAACGGTCTGTTATTCTTAACAAATGATCAGACTAATTGTTGTTGGATGATGAATCAGGCTTGGTATACCCGCGCCGTCATTTTAATGGAATTAGAACTTCTTCATCATCACCATCATTACAGCCCTTCACAAGTCCACTGCTAAATATAGGCCTCCCATAAGTAATGCCACAAATCACGGTCCTGAGCCGCTTGCATCCATCGAATTTCTGTCCAAATCCAGCGATTCTCTTATAAGGACTATTTCGTCGGAAGATCAGAGGTGAGTGATGTACTCGCTATTGATATTATTACCGCATCCTGTCCGTAGTTTGGAAACGTCTTCCAATGCAGCATTGAAGACTTTCGGGGATCCAAGTCACCCTGTCTTACACTTCTCTGCATTTGGAGAGATTTAGTTCTCTGGTTTTGTACTCAACAAGCCATCGCAACCCTACTGTACAAATACTTCAGCACTTTGATATACCAACAATCAACCTGGCACCACAGAAGGGACTGTAGCACCGTCCAAATTTCTACGGTATCGAAAGCTATTTCATAGTCCACATACGCAAGACAA